>CAXITT010000141.1:1297717-1307900 GCA_964033795.1 Lymnaea stagnalis
ACTGTCCAGTTAAGGGTTTGACCACTGTCCAGTTAAGGGTTTGACCACTGTCCAGTTAAGGGTTTGACCACTGTCCAGTTAAGGGTTTGACCACTGTCCAGTTAAGGGTTTGACCACTGTCCAGTTAAGGGTTTGACCACTGGCCAGTGATGGGGATTGCTGTGAGTGCGGGCGATTCGGTTCGTTTGACCCGGCGGGTTCCGGACTGCCGTAAAGGTTCTGTACCATAGGTAATAATGTCTGTCTTGGGTTAAGTAATATGTGATGCCTTAGTATGGGTAACACCGTCTGTCTTTCTGTAGTTAATGACACCTGTCTTATTATGGGTAGTAACGTCTATCTTTCTGTTGGTAATGACACCTGTCTTATTATAGGTAATAGCGTCAATCTTTCTGTTGGTAATGACACCTGTCTTATTATAGGTAGTAACGTCTATCTTTCTGTTGGTAATGACACCTGTCTTATTATAGGTAGTAACGTCTATCTTTCTGTTGGTAATGACACCTGTCTTACCATAGGTCATAACGCCCGCCTGCCTTACTATAGGTAATAGCGCATATCTTACTATAGGTAATAGCGCATATCTTACTATAGGTAATAGCGCATATCTTACTATAGGTAATAGCGCATATCTTACTATAGGTAATAGCGCATATCTTACTATAGGTAATAGCGCATATCTTACTATAGGTAATAGCGCATATCTTCCTATAGGTAATAGCGCATATCTTACTATAGGTAATAAAGTCTGTCTTACTATTAGGTCAGAAAGTATGTCTTACTATTTGTCAGTGGTTCTCAAACTTTCTAATGCCGCGACCCTTTAATGCAAATCCTCATGTTGGGGCGACCCCGAACAACACAATTATTTTCGTTGATACTTTTTCACTGTAGAGTATATGTGTTTTCAGATGGTCTCAGGCGACCCCCCTGGGAAAAGGGCGTGCGACCCACAGGTTGAGAACCACTGCTTTAGGTAATAGAGTATGTCTTACTATAGGTCAGAAAGTATGTCTTACCATAGGTAATAAAGTCTGCCTTACAATAGGTCAGAAAGTATGTCTTACTATAGGCGAAAACGCCTGTCTTACTACAGGTGATAATATTGTCTTACTATAGAGCACTGAAGCCTGTCTCACCATAGGTAATAACAAAATAAGTGCGGGACTGCCTGTAAGGTGTTTGACAACACGCCCCGTATTTATGTTGTATTCGTCACAGTGTGTTTGGTGTGGATGTCCTTCTCACCGTCAGTATGTCCCCCCCCCTTCTTCCCCCCCCCCTCTCCCATTCCCCCTCTGAACCCATCGATATCAGCAGGCAAAAAGCTGTACTCAATTATCTTGCGTTCTGTTGATAGTCAGACAACACGCCCCGTTTTTATGTTGTATTCGTCGCAGTTTGTTTGGTGTGGATGTCCTTCTCACCGTCAGTCTGTCCCCTCCCCTTCTTCCCCCCCCCCTCTCCCATTCCCCCTCTGAACCCATCGATATCAGCAGGCAAAAAGCTGTACTCAATTATCTTGCGTTCTGTTGATAGTCCTGCGGGTTGGTGGGTTGGTGGGTTGGTTGGTTGTTAAACGTCATTTCATTGGTGACGATTCGGGCTTGACCACACCAAGGACACGCACGCAGAGACGGGACGATGTGACCTCAACGCCTGCTCACGCTACCGCCAGGATGATCGCCGGTGATGAGCGATCAGATAAGCGCACGACCAGTAGTCTGGTCCTGGAGAAATGCGCGTACCTGCAGTTGTCCTACAGTACATGGGTGTCGTCATACATTTGTTGGTATGTCATCAGATCCATGACCCATATATTTGTTGGGATGTAATCAGAAAAATGACACACATATTTTTTGGTATGTGATCAAATCACGACACATATATTTGTTAGCGTGTAATCCGATCACGACACATTAATTTGTTAGTATGTAATTCAAAAAAAAGATACATGCATTTGTTGGTATGTAATCAGAAAAAACGACACCTACATTTGTCGGTGTGTGATCAGAACCCCAAAACATATAGTTGTAGAATGTATTCAGAGCACCACACATTCTTATTTTTTGTGTGGAATGTATTCAGACACAGACACATATATTTTTCCCCCAATGTATTCAGACACAGACACATAGATTTCCCCCCCCCCCCCCCCACCCGCCGAATGTATTCAGGCAGACAACGAATAGAGGCCGTACTTATCGATTGCTAGGGGGACCTTGTGTGGCGATGTCAAGTGTGAGGCAAGACGCTCTAGCATTGGAATACACGGACGACACAGACTTTTAAGGGAGACCTTGTGTGGCGATGTCAAGTGTGAGGCAAGACGCTCTAGCATTGGAATACACGGAAGACACAGACTTTTAAGGGAGACCTTGTGTGGCGATGTCAAGTGTGAGGCAAGACGCTCTAGCATTGGAATACACGGACGACACAGACTTTTAAGGGAGACCTTGTGTGGCGATGTCAAGTGTGAGGCAAGACGCTCTAGCATTGGAATACACGGAAGACACAGACTTTTAAGGGAGACCTTGTGTGGCGATGTCAAGTGTGAGGCAAGACGCTCTAGCATTGGAATACACGGACGACACAGACTTTTAAGGGAGACCTTGTGTGGCGATGTCAAGTGTGAGGCAAGACGCTCTAGCATTGGAATACACGGACGACACAGACTTTTAAGGGAATCCTTGTGTGGCGATGTCAAGTGTGAGGCAAGACGCATTATTTTGTTTTACTGTATATTCAAAAAGAAATTTGACGCAAAATTAGATCGTGTGAACGGAAAAACAAGTTCGATCAAATTTCCGTTCGATCCAACTTCCGTCGATCAATTTTCCATCGACGAAATTTCTTTCGAACAAATGTCCGGATGTGCAGTGATACACGTCACAAGATCGCACATGTCACCCTAAATAATAGACATCACAAGACAGCTCATAGCGCCGTAGTACTACACATCACAAGACAGCACACAGTGCAGGGGCCTATAAAGACATATCACAAGACAGCACGTAGCACCTTAATGTGCACATCACTAGACGGCACATAGCACCTTAGTGACTACATATCACAAGACCTACGTATTGTCAATTGCATCTCTTCTCGGCATATATTTAAATATAAACACTTATCGCGAATATATTATGTGTACCTCTGTTACTAATCTTCATTTAACTGCACCCCATTACCTTTAACATCAACCTCACCCTCACCCCCACCCCCACCCTCTTTCATGGGCGCCCGCAGAGAAATTTCTAGGGGAAGGGGCACAAAAATCAATTAACTTTCCAGGGGGGGGGGGCAAAAATTTTTTGTATTAATGTTTTAATATAGTTTTAATTTACTGTAGCGTATTTGTATGGTGATCGAACGGACAGGACATCAGCTTAGTTACTTTCTCTTTAATTTCTCTTTACTTTAATACATTTTTTGTCTAATTTTTGTCTAAAAATTTTTATTTAATCAATCCAGGTGGGGGGGGGGCAAGTGCCCCACCTTGCCCCTACCTGCGGGCGCCCATTATGTTACATTGTTAAGGGAAAGCGGGATGGATTTTTGATTTGGTCATACGCCCAACGTTTCCGACTGAGGAATCCATGGTCTATTGGCTGTAGCATTAAATTGAACCGGCGCCTCACAGAAAGGCGCCCTGTGTTGGTGGTGGGGGAGGGGGGGTGTTCTGCCAACCAGTTAACGGATGACCAGCTTTACGCCTTGACTCATTAGTTTGCCTCTCGCCAGGTGTGCTGTGGTGTCACAGCGCGGGCAGGTACCAACACGACTACCAGTATAGGTAGACTGTCAGTGTTTGGCACAGACGCCAATGGTGGCACACACAAAGCCCCCATCGACACAGACGCCGATGGTGGCACACGCAAAGCCCCCATTGACACAGACACCGATGGTGGCACACGCAAAGCCCCCATCGACACAGACGCCGATGGTGGCACACGCAAAGCCCCCATTGACACAGACGCCGATTGTGGCACACACAAAGCACCCATTGACACAGACGCCGATGGTGGCACACACAAAGCCCCCATTGACACAGATGCCGATGGTGGCACACACAAAGCCCCAATTGACACAGACGCCGATGGTGGCACACACAAAGCCCCCATTGACACAGACGCCGATTGTGGCACACACAAAGCACCCATTGACACAGACGCCGATGGTGGCACACACAAAGCCCCCATTGACACAGATGCCGATGGTGGCACACACAAAGCCCCAATTGACACAGACGCCACTGGTGGCACACGCTAAGCCCCCATCGGCGCAGACGCCACTGGTGGCACACACAAAGCCCCCATCGCCACAGACGCCAATGGTGGCACACACAAAGCCCCCATTGACACAGACGCCGATGGTGGCACACACAAAGCCCCCATTGACACAGACGCCGATGGTGGCACACACAAAGCCCCCATTGACACAGATGCCGATGGTGGCACACACAAAGCCCCCATCGGCACAGACGCCAATGGTGGCACACACAAAGCCCCCATCGGCACAGACGCCAATGGTGGCACACACAAAGCCCCCATTGGCACAGACGCCAATGGTGGCACACACAAAGCCCCCATCGGCACAGACGCCAATGGTGGCACACACAAAGCCCCTATAATCAATAACTTTGACAAGTATTAATAAAAAAGCTTTAAAACAATCTTAAATGATCAAACTTTTTTTCCGGTGTGGTCGGGTGTAGGGATGGGGGGGGGGGCAAAGTCGTATACACGTAGCCGTTGCTCATAGCTTCACCAAGAAAGCTTATCTCATTAATTGAATAAGTTTATGTCCACCAGCTGTAAAGGTGGCATTCGGTACAAAGCAGATCTGCAATTCTGCAATGTTACGAACACAAATTAAAAGGACGAAAAGTTCCAGGGGTTCTGAAACGGTGTAATCTGTCTCCGTAAACTCTAGGCGGTTCTCAGCCCAGAGGCGTAGCGAGGGAGGGGGGGGGGGCAGGGGGACAGATGTCCAGGGCGCAAGCTAGGTGAGGGCGCAAAATTGTGCTTTGATATTATATTATTGGTAAAAACAATGGGTTTGAGAGTTGAAAAAAGAAAAGGGGGCGCTTTAAAATGGATCTTGTCCCCGGGCGCCAAACACCCTCGCTACGCCTCTGTTTCAACCTGTAAGCCTCGACCCCTTTCGGGGGTCGAACGACCATTTCACAAGGAGTCGCCTAAGACCGGTCGGAAAACACATGCACTCTACAGTTATGAGGTAGCCACGAAAATAATTTCGTGGTTTGGGGCGGGCGGGGGGGGGGGGGCGGGGTTTACGCCACAGCACGAGGGACTGTATTAAAGGGTCGCGGCATTAGGAAGGTTGAGAACCACCGAGCAGGTTTACGCTGACATAAACGGTCGTGCTTAAAAAGCCGCCGGATGCAGAATTCAACCACTCTAAGATGGTGTTGTTGTTCAACTCTTCTGTTTCCACTCTGCTTTTGTTCGTGTGTTTCTTTCTTACTCTTTTTTTTTTTTTTGGTGTGTGGTAAAAATCTTCGGACGGCTCATTGACCCACTTCCCGTCAGTAAATCGAGCTTAAAATCGGCACATAAATTGGTTGCCGATGACAACATACTCTGTCGAATTTTCAGCCAACAATCCTGACCCCTAAACAAATATATGTTTCTCCTGTTTTTCGATAGAAAGATTAATAAAATATGTTGACACTTATTTCACGAAATAAAAAAATTTCCTATAACTGTGCTAAAAGAGATTCTTTAATATATATATGTATACATGGGCGCCCGCAGGTAGTGGCAAGGTGGGGCACTTGCCCCCCCCCCCTGGATTGATTGGATAAAAAAAAAATTAGACAAAAATAGACAAACAATTTATTAAAGTAAAGAGAAAATAAAGAGAAAGTAACTAAGCTGATGTCCTGTCCGTTCGTTCACCATACAAATACGCTACAGTAAATTAAAACTATATTAAAACATTACTAAAAAAAATTTGCCCCCCCCCCTGGAAAGTTAATCGATTTTTTTGCCCCCCACCCTAGAAAGTTTTCTGCGGGCGCTCATATATATATATTTTCATATATATATATATATGTTTTTCTGAAATAGTTGTTGAGATAAATCGGGGGTGTAAAATCGGGTGGGTCATTGGAGTATAAATATCAAATAAACATAATTATAAAATGCTTATAAAGGATTTATACCAAAAAAAAAGTATGTTTTTAGGGGATGTTAAAAATTTTTGAAATGTATAAATAGAAGTCTCTTTTGATTGCATTGTACTCAATTGTACATGTGCCTTTTCAGCATATGTTTAAACACTTTGATAACTGTAATAGTGTTTAAACGTTGCTTAAAACGTTAAAAATGTTAATGTATCTCTCACATACAAAAAAAAAAAAAATAAAAAAAAAAAAAAACAACCACCATGTGTCGTAAAAACCAGCCGATTGAATGTCGTAAAACCAGCCGATCGAATGTCATAAAACCAGCCATCGAATGTCGTAAAACCAGCCGATCGAATGTCATAAAACCAGACATCGAATGTCGTAAAACCAGCCGATCGAATGTCATGAAACCAGCCATCGAATGTCGTAAAACCAGCCGATCGAATGTCATAAAACCAGCCATCGAATGTCGTAAAACCAGCCATCGAATGTCGTAAAACCAGCCATCGTATGTCGTAAAATCATCCATTGTATGTCGTAAAACCAGCCATAATATGTCGTAAAATAAGCCATCGTATCTCGTAAAAACCAGCCATCCTATGCCGCAAAACTAGCCATGGTGCATCGTAAAATCAGCCATCGTATGTCGTAAAACAAGCCATTGTATGTCGTAAAACTAGCCATCATATATCGTAAAACCAACCATTGTGTGCCGTGAAACAAGCCATCGTATGTCGTAAAACTAGCCATCATATGTCGTAAAACCAACCATTGTATGTCGTAAAACCAGCCATCATATGTCGTAAAACCTGCTATCAAAAGTCTTAAAATCAGCCATCGAATGTCGTAAATCCTGTGTTCTTTAAGGATAATATTGTCCTAAAGAGATAGTGTCTGATTTTTATCACAGCCGATGAAGCATTTGTTCATTTTTTGCGGATATTTTTTTTATGGGGGTGAGCGGTGGTGATGGTGTTCACAAACTCACAATTTACCACCCTCACACTCTCCATCCCTCCCCTGTTCCCTCCCTCACACACTCCATCCCTTCCGCATCCCTCACGCGCCCCATCCCTCCCCATCTCAGCCCTCACACTCTCGATCCCTCACCCGTCCCATCTTTCACACACCACATCCCTCAAACGTACCATTCTATTGACATCCAACCCGACACACACACACACACCCTTCCCACACACGTGCCATCCCTCAAACTCCCCACTTCTCACACACCCATCCCTCACACACACCCCATCGCTCACACATCCCAATCCGTCCCCCCTACACACACAACCACACACACACACGCACACAAACCTCACCAGATTGTCCTCAATTTGCAAGCAGTAAACACTAGAACCGGACGAACTGCTTCAATATTGGTTTGAACCGATGGACTGTTCATTAGACCCTGATGATGCGTCAGGCCATAGGTGAGGGAAGGGAGATAAAAGAGATATTTATTTACGTTGATCTTTTGTGTAGTATTGATTACGGTTCCTCTCTCCCCCCCCCCGCCTTAATTTAAATTACATCTCTCCATTTCTCTTTCTTTTCCCTTCTTTCTGTCTGTCACATGCTGACCTCACAAAATTCGCGCTGACTGCGCATGACAGGCTGACCACCACACATCACGTATTGACTGCACATTCTGACCACATATTACAGTTAACACACATTGGTCACACATATCCCACACTGACCTCACCTCACGTGCTGACCTCAGATCATATACTTACCTCACATCACATACTTACCTCACATGACGTACTGACATCACATAACGTACTGACCTATCGTCACGTACTGAGTACTGACCTCAAATTACGTACTGACCTCATGCTTCGCGCTGACCAACATCAGGAATAAACAAGACATCGTGTACGATTCAAACACCGATGATTACAACTGATCTCTTTGTTACAGGTAGACAAGTCAAAATTATCATTTACACGACCTACTGTCTATTGCGTGCATAGTAGCAGATGTTCTCAATTAAACTTTTCTGTTTTAATCGAATGCATACACAAGGAGGCCCCCATGCCAAGGAGGCACCCATACCAAGTAGGCGCCAATACTAAGGAGGCGCCCATGCCAAGGCGGCGCCCATACCAAGGAGGTGCCCATGCCAAGGAGGCGCCCATACCAAGGAGTCGTCTATACCAAGGAAGCGCCCATACCAAGGAGGCGTCCATACCGAGGAGGCGCCCATTCCAAGGAGGCCCCCATACCAAGGAGGCGCCCATACCAAGGAGGCCCCAATACCAAGGAGGAGCCCATACCAAGAAGGCACCCATACCAAAGAGGCACCCATACCAAGGAGGCGCCCATACCAAGGGGCGCCCATTACTAAGGAGGCCCCCAAACCAAAGAGGCGTCCCTGCAAAACTGCTTATTCTCCTCACAAGGAGGGGCCCCTTGTAACCTGAGGTTCCTCCTCTCAATGGCACCTGCACATAAAACATGCGCACCTGACCCTCCCCCCTCTCCACCCCGTTCAGCCCTCACCACAAGCAGGCGCCACTCACACCGAGCCCACCCCACGTTGCCTTGATTTACTACCTACAACCTGAGTACGTTGGGGTTGTCTACGGTAAGCCAGGAGTAGACCGCTACGCCAGCTCCCAGGTTTTAGCATTGGTCTCAGATGGGAATCTTTTTAAACAACTCCTGCCCCGATCCCTTTCACAGACCAGGGGTGGTTGGCCCTCTCGCCCCCTCCTTCGCTAGGCCCTGAGTATATAGAGGGTTAGGGGCCTCAGTGCATTACTGTGTCCAGGGCCTCCGCTGCTGTAAAGAGGGCCCTGTTAGTAGGATAGGGCGGGAGGGTGAGGGTAGCGGGATAGGATGAGAGGGGAGACAGCTGAGAGGATGGGAGGAGGTATAAGAGGAATAGGGTGGGAGAGGGGATGGGTGGGAGAGATGGGAGGGGTTAGGTGCGATAGACAGAGGGGAGTAGGTGCGATATGATGGGAGGGTGATTGTTGGAATATGATAAGAGGGGGTAGGGGATACGTGGGATAGGTCGGAGGGGGGTAGGTAGGATATGATGGGAGGGGTTAGGTAGGATATGATGGGAGGGGGGTAGGAGTTGATGGGGGGGGGGGGTAGGATAGGATGGGGGGGGGACAGTTGGGATATGATGGGGGGGGGTAGGGAGGAGATGAGGGGCGGGGGGAGGTAGGGGATGAGGGGAGGGGGTGGAGGGATTGGGATATGATGGGAGGGGTTAGGTAGGATATGATTGGCGGGGTTAGGTAGGATATGATGGGAGGGGGTGGTAGGATTTGATGGGAGGGGGTGGTAGGATATGATGGGAGGGGGACAGTTGGGATATGATGGGAGGGGGTAGGTAGGATATGATGGGAGGGGGTAGGTAGGATATGATGGGAGGGGGTGGTGCGATAGGATGGGAGGGGATATGTGGGGTGGGGGCAGGGGATACGTGGGATAGGGGGCAGGGGGTAGGTGGGATAGGATAGAAGGGGTGGATGGGAAAGGTTGGGAGGGGGGTGATGGGAGAGGTAGGATGGAGAGCAGATTTGCTTTGGTAGGGATAGGAGTGGGGTTGGGAGACAGAAGATAGACTACTACAGTGCTAGAAAACGTATAATAAGACGTAACGTGTCCAAACTAGCAGACTCTTCGGAACCCCAGAGGAATGCAAGTAGAGCGCACGCAGAGAACTGTGTGTTAAAGTGTGGTCAAATCACGGGAGGCGAACTGGTGATTAGCTGTGTGTTAAAGTGTGGTCAAATCACGGGAGGCGAACTGGTGATTAGCTGTGTGTTAAAGTGTGGTCAAATCACGGGAGGCGAACTGGTGATTAGCTGTGTGTTAAAGTGTGGTCAAATCACGGGAGGCGAACTGGTGATTAGCTGTGTGTTAAAGTGTGGTCAAATCACGGGAGGCGAACTGGTGATTAGCTGTGTGTTAAAGTGTGGTCACATCACGGGAGGCGAACTGGTGATTAGCTGTGTGTTAAAGTGTGGTCAAATCACGGGAGGCGAACTGGTGATTAGCTGTGTG
>CAXITT010000141.1:1334778-1344797 GCA_964033795.1 Lymnaea stagnalis
GGTGGGGGGGGGGGGGGGGGGGGGGGGCGTGGCTTATATGCAGAGAAATACGTCAATCCATTTAGTTAAAAATTGCCACCCACATGAATAAAATGATGACACTGAATTCACAAAATTAAATTCCCGACATCTGCGCTAAGTAAGGGTCTTTTTCAAAGAAAGTGCGTTTGGTGCGCAGTATTGTCTTTTGTTGTTTTTTTTCTGAAACAGTTGCTGTTATAAATATGCGATGTCAAAGTGGATGGGGCATTAGGATAGTAATATATAATAATTATAAATGAATAGAAAGAATATATACCACAAAAAAAAATTTTGAGAGGTTGTTTAAAAAAAATAATAAATTCAACGAGATTTTTTAAATGTTTCTCCCCATCAACAATTGTATCAGAAATGAACCATGGATGAAACATTCGCTTCAGATTTGATAAGCCACACACCTGTATCTGCTTTGGAGAAAACATCGTGATTTAAAAAAAAAAAAAATGTTTGTTAGTAAATGGGCACGAAACAGGCCAGCCTGCCCCCGTGTTCACGAGCATAAATCTTGACATGACACTCAGCAGAACCGGCTCATGCGCCGTGCCGACAGACCCCCTCCAAATGCGCTAAGGGTTATCATCAGAAGATCTAACAGCCAGAAAGCATGAAATTCTAGACCGTGGTGAGTCTCCGCACCGGCATTGTTCGCACCTACCTTCCACCGTGTCGCGAACTTTTGCCCTTAGAGAGTCAGAGAGGTGCGCACCGGCATTGTTCGCACCTACCTTCCACTGTGTCGCGAACTTTTGCCCGTAGAGAAGCCAGAGAAGTGCGCACCGGCATTGTTCGCACCTACCTTCCACCGTGTCGCGAACTTTTGCCCGTAGAGAGCCAGAGAGGTGCGCACCGGCATTGTTCGCACCTACCTTCCACCGTGTCGCGAACTTTTGCCCGTAGAGAAGCCAGAGAGGTGCGCACCGGCATTGTTCGCACCTACCTTCCACTGTGTCGCGAACTTTTGCCCGTAGAGAGTCAGAGAGATAACTGGGTCCCCTTTTTTTTTTTTTGTTTTCTTCTTATCTGAGGGGGGGTTGGGGTGAGGGGGGGGGGACTCTTGTCTAACAGGAGTCCTTCTGATAAAATTAAACACCCCCTCATCTTCTCTTCTTCCACAGTAGACAAATATCTCTCATGTTGTCTTCTACCGCAGTAGACAATCATCTCCTCATTCTCCCATCTACCACATTAGACAAACATCACCCCCATCTTCTCTTCGAACACAGTGGACAAACATCTCCACATCTTCTCTCCTACCACAGCAGGCAAACATCTCCCCATCCAGCCATCTCTCCTATGTGCTCGCAGCTTTTGATCAATGCCACGCTTCATTCTGTTGGCATTTGTCCGGTGCAGCTTATCCCACTGGGAGCCGAAATCGTGCGCTGATCGGTACTCACATATCTCCTATCTCATCGCCAGCCGATCCAATATCTGACCCCAGGGATGATGGTCGAACAATTGTTTAGTTGGGATAAAATGGTTGTTGGGACAATTACACAGACACCACCCGGGGCGGGGGGGGGGGATACAAAAACATCGCCAGGCCCCAAGGCGCAAACATCCCCCAGGGCGAGGCCACAAGCATCGCCAAGGGCAAAGACTCAAACATCGCCAGGGGCAAAGACTCAAACATCGCCAAGGGCACAGACTCAAACATCGCCAGGGGCAAAGACTCAAACATCGCCAAGGGCACAGACTCAAACATCGCCAGGGGCAAAGACTCAAACATCGCCAAGGGCACAGACTCAAACATCGCCAGGGGCAAAGACTCAAACATCGCCAAGGGCACAGACTCAAACATCGCCAGGGGCAAAGACTCAAACATCGCCAAGGGCACAGACTCAAACATCGCCAGGGGCAAA
This sequence comes from Lymnaea stagnalis, assembly GCA_964033795.1. Lineage (NCBI taxonomy): Eukaryota > Metazoa > Mollusca > Gastropoda > Lymnaeidae > Lymnaea > Lymnaea stagnalis. Next base: position 1,336,680 of record CAXITT010000141.1, read on the forward strand.
GACTCAAACATCGCCAAGGGCACAGACTCAAACATCGCCAGGGGCAAAGACTCAAACATCGCCAAGGGCACAGACTCAAACATCGCCAGGGGCAAAGACTCAAACATCGCCAAGGGCACAGACTCAAACATCGCCAGGGGCAAAGACTCAAACATCGCCAAGGGCACAGACTCAAACATCGCCAGGGGCAAAGACTCAAACATCGCCAAGGGCACAGACTCAAACATCGCCAGGGGCAAAGACTCAAACATCGCCAAGGGCACAGACTCAAACATCGCCAGGGGCAAAGACTCAAACATCGCCAAGGGCACAGACTCAAACATCGCCAGGGGCAAAGACTCAAACATCGCCAAGGGCACAGACTCAAACATCGCCAGGGGCAAAGACTCAAACATCGCCAAGGGCACAGACTCAAACATCGCCAGGGGCAAAGACTCAAACATCGCCAAGGGCACAGACTCAAACATCGCCAGGGGCAAAGACTCAAACATCGCCAAGGGCAAAGACTCAAACACCGCCAAGGGCAAAGACTCAAACACCGCCATGGGCAAAGACTCAAAACATCGCCAAGGGCAAAGACTCAAACACCGCCAAGGGCAAAGACTCAAACACCGCCATGGGCAAAGACTCAAAACATCGCCAAGGGCACAGACTCAAACACCGCCAAGGGCAAAGACTCAAACACCGCCATGGGCAAAGACTCAAAACATCGCCATGGGCAAAGACTCAAAACATCGCCAAGGGCACAGACTCAAACACCGCCAAGGGCAAAGACTCAAACACCGCCATGGGCAAAGACTCAAAACATCGCCAAGGGCACAGACTCAAACACCGCCAAGGGCAAAGACTCAAACATCGCCAAGGGCAAAGACTCAAAACATCGCCAAGGGCACAGACTCAAACATCGCCAGGGGCAAAGACTCAAAACATCGCCAAGGGCAAAGACTCAAACACCGCCAAGGGTAAATGCACGGAGAGTGTCCGGCTCATTAGCCAAATGCTTGAAATTAAAAAAAAAATCTTTTGGTACGCTTGTAAGATAGGTGTGTTGACAATGGTAAAGAGCACACCTTGTTGATCATCACTCAACATCAGCTTAAACTCACCGCGCTTCCAACACAATTGGTTCCCCTAGATATTCCCCGCCCCCCCTCCGTCTTAACCAGCTGTCGTGTAGCTTTTTAATGACCACGTGTTCTCAGTGCCCTAATGTTCACAACATTTAATAATTTTGATAGTAAAAAGCCCTTGTAGCGTTGTTACCTTGTTGATCATCACTCAACATCAGCTTAAACTCACCGCGCTTCCAACACAATTGGTTCCCCTAGATATTCCCCGCCCCCTCCCATTCCCCCCCCCCCCTCTTTTTCCATATTTTTGTGTGCTTCTTTTTATGCTCCGCATTCTTCAGATACCATCAGGAGGCCTCTTACCGGTTCCGGTGGTGAATATAAGCAAACATTGGCTAAGGTGTATGTATATATATATATATTGTATTATATATATAAATGCAGGAGCTAAGAGGCAGCATATCAATGTTCTTGACACAATGAAAGAGCGGGCCTTAAAAAGTGTGTTGCGTCTTCCTTCAACATGCTGCAACAACAGAGCGGTAATGAGGTTAACTTCATTTTGGGCACGTTGGGAAGCGAAGGGCTGTGTATATTTTGAACATTTTAAACTGTGGCTATATTGGAAAAAAAAAAAAAGGAAGAATTTTTAGGAAATCCTTTGTATTAACTTTGCTTTTATTTGCGTGCGGCCCGCTGGCTAATTGACCCACTTCCCGTCAACCGTCGCGTTGAAACTAGGCATAGATTCGTTACCGATAACCGAGTGCGTCTCGTTCGTACGATTTTCTTGTGTTACTTCGAAACAGTTGGTTGAAATAAAGCTGGGGTGTGAAAAGCGGGTTGGTCATTACAATATAAATATACTTCAGGGGCGTGGCAAAAACATTTGCAGTTGTGAGCCTTAGGGTTGGGAGGGGGGGGGGAGCACTAATTGGGATTCTTATAAAGTGCGTTACTTGCATGCATGTTTTGTCAAATTTTCATCCCAACCCCCCAGTGATCGATAATACAATTTTTTTCAAGGATATATACGAACAACCTAGTTTTGAGGGTTTGTTTAATTTAATATGTATGTCCGTGAGAAGAAATCATGAAGATTAAATGTATATTTATAACTCAATTTGAAATTACGCACTAAAAATTAAAAAAAAAAAATTCTGGCTCTTTCTTTATAGCTTGTATAATCTGGGAATCTTCACTTCATAACTTGGATAATCCGTGACTCCCCCCCCCCCCCCCCCCCCCCTCCACTTGGTTTGACAAAACCTCTCCATATATTAATTTTGTTTTGCGGCCTGTATGGGTTAAACGAAATTTAAGTTTGTTGTTGCTTTTGCTCACGTACATCAGTGCGTGTTACTTTTGCACATTGGCCCCCACCTCACGCGTGTCACAAACTGCGAGGTGCCATAATCAAACCAAAACATCGTTTGCATCTCGTGCGTTAGTGTGCGCTAACACATATGTGTAGTTCGCTCAGTAATAAAAATGATACAGATCCATCTATCCCAGTCCAGATCCATCTATCCCAGTCCAGATCCTTCTATCCCAGTCCAGATCCTTCTATCCCAGTTTAGATCCTTCTATCCCAGTTTAGATCCTTCTATCCCAGTCCAGATCCATCTATCCCAGTCCAGATCCTTCTATCCCAGTCCAGATCCTTCTATCCCAGTCCAGATCCTTCTATCCCAGTTTAGATCCTTCTATCCCAGTCCAGATCCATCTATCCCAGTCCAGATCCATCTATCCCAGTCCAGATCCATCTATCCCAGTCCAGATCCTTCTATCCCAGTTTAGATCCTTCTATCCCAGTCCAGATCCATCTATCCCAGTCCAGATCCTTCTATCCCAGTCCAGATCCTTCTATCCCAGTCCAGATCCATCTATCCCAGTCAAGATCAATCTATCCAAGTCCAGATCCATCTATCCCAGTCCAGATCCTTCTATCCCAGTCCAGATCCATCTATCCCAGTCCAGATCAATCTATCCTAGTCCAGATCTATCTATCCCAGTCCAGATCCATCTACCCCAGTCCCCTTCCCGCACTTAACCCCCCTTCCCATATATTTTATATAATATGTGGCGTATGGCTTCATCAAACTGATTCATAAATTGAGTACACCTGTTCTTTCTCTAACAACATACAGAAATCAATAAATAGTAATAAGAAAGAACGACTTACATCAGAGCATGGACGGCAAGGGGATGTGTGTGTGTGCATGTGTGTGTGTGTGGGGGGGGTGGGGGGGTGGAGAAACATTAACATATTGCTACGCAAAATTCATTCTTTTACGACATGGAAATAAATAAGCCGCTTGTTTAAAGTGGGTTATACAAGCGTATCCTACGTCCATGGGAAGTGGGATTGGGGAAAGGGGGGGGGGGATTTAACTTACATGATTGTTGGAAGTCATGTTAAAGCTGGAGCGCTCGTAATTACTCCCATTTCCCTGAAAAAGGATTGTATTATTTTTAAAATTGAATATGGAAGAAGTATTCTTATTATTATTATATATATTGCGTTGTCAGTGTCATCTGAAAGTTAGGCTTTGGGTCCACAATTTCCCTAGTTAGAATTTGTTCGGTTGTTGTTGTTGCTGTTCAGTCGTCCGTCTAAGCAAGTCCTTCGATGGCGCACGGTCGACCTGATCTACTATAAGTTCTGTGCGAAGCGTCCCCCTGTCTGTTCAAAAGGTACACACGGCAAAGAGCAGATCCTGAATATGTCACAACGGATGTGTGCATCATACTGTTGGTTTGTGATTGTTAGGGAGTGGGGGAGCTGTGTGCATCATACTGTTGGTTTGTGATTGTTAGGGAGTTGGGGAGCTGTGTGCATCATACTGTTGGTTTGTGATTGTTACGGAGGGGAGGAGCTTTGTGCATCATACTGTTGGTTTGTGATTGTTAGGGAGTGGGGGAGCTGTGTGCATCATACTGTTGGTTTCTGATTGTTAGGGAGCGGAGGAGCTGTGTGCATCATACTGTTGGTTTGTGATTGCTAGGGAGGGAAGGAGCTGTGTGCATCATACTGTTGGTTTGTGATTGTTAGGGAGGGGAGGAGCTTTGTGCATCAAACTGTTGGTTTGTGATTGTTATGGAGGGGAGGAGCTGTGTGCATCATACTGTTGGTTTGTGATTGTTAGGGAGGGGAGGAGCTGTGTGCATCACATACTGTTGGTGTGAGATTGTTAGGGGGGGGGGGAGCTGTGTGCATCACATACTGTTGGTGTGTGATTGTTAGGGAGGGGACTGTGTGCATCACATACTGTTGGTTTGAGATTGTTAGGGGGGGGAGGAGCTGTGTGCATCACATACTGTTGGTTTGTGATTGTTAGGGAGGGGAGGAGCTTTGTGCATCATACTGTTGGTTTGTGATTGTTAGGGAGGGGAGGAGCTGTGTGCATCCTACTGTTGGTTTGTGATTGTTAGGGAGGGGAGGAGCTGTGTGCATCATACTGTTGGTTTGTGATTGTTAGGGAGTGGGGGAGTTGTGTGCATCATACTGTTGGTTTGTGATTGTTAGGGAGTGGGGGAGCTGTGTGCATCATACTGTTGGTTTGTGATTGTTAGGGAGGGGTGGAGCTGTGTGCATCATACTGTGCATACATTAGTCAAGGGCGTATTCAGATGCGGGTTGTAAATTACGCACGCCTACGCCGATTGGTCGCTTCAGAAGAGCCTTGTGGTACTACGTAGTGATTATAAATCAAGACTGTTTGCTTAGAATCCAATCATTGTCCATGTTTTTGTTGTTGTTGTTGTTGTTTTTGTTGTATTTTAGTTATGTGTCACTGCTCGGAGTCATTAGAAGGGTGAAAAGATTCAGGATTCCTTTCAGTCTTGCAAAAAAAGCATGCCGGTCACAAAATGTGGACACACGTGTGAGGTTAACTTCAATCGGAAAACATTGTATGCCAGTCAAATGGCAAAAAGACTAAATGCGGGACGCGCGACCAGAAGACTAAATGCCAAATGCGCGACCATAAGACTAAATGCCAAATGCGCGACCATTAGACTAAATGCCAAATGCGCGACCATTAGACTAAATGCCAAATGCGCGACCATAAGACGAAGCCCTGGTACTGAATCATTAACGGATCGACCCCACGCGCAGAGAAAACCGCGTACAGAGACTTGGACTAGATCCGGAAAAAAAAAAGGCGTTAAGCTCTTAGAGACCGGGTTGTGTGTGTGGTTCGATAGCATTGACATGAGACCCCCAGCTGCGACAGCAACTGTTAGAGGGTCAGCGCTATAGACGACGCGGTAATCGCGAATTCGAGTCTGTGGCGTGAGCTACGTGTTTGACTTGTGAGTACACCTGTACACCGTATTCTGTCACACGTGTACAAAACTGTACACACCAGCCGGTCACCCCATCCGGCCATATGGGTACAACATCATGTATACACTCCTGTCACGTGTGTACACAATGCGCACACCACCCGGTCACGTGTGTACAAATGCCCACGCCATCCTGTCTGGTGAGTAAAAGTGTACACACAATCCTGTCTGATGAGTACAAGTGTACACACTTTTCTGTATAAAAAGTAAAACTGTACTCACTAAACAATCTTTCAAATACACCTGTACACACTCTCCTGTCTAGTGAGACCAACGACACACACTCTCCTGTCTAATGAGAACAACGACACACACTCTCCTGTCTAATGAGAACAACGACACACACTCTCCTGTCTAATGAGACCAACGACACACACTCTCCTGTCTAATGAGAACAACAACACACGCTAGCCTGTCCATTCAAATGATTAACTCACTTCCCAGAACAGCACATCAAGACCAGCCGTGTTGACATTTTGTGGACTCATGAGACCGGACAAAGGCGTAACTATGCAGAACTTGGAAATGCGAATGGAGCGGAAGGGGGGTCTTATCAAAAAGCTTCATAGCATTCTCAAATATGTGTGTCTGACCTCAAACTCGATTGAATTAATATCTGGGACTGCAGGAGATGTTGACTCACTGCAACCACCTTAAAGTATATTTGAAGGAGAGTAAGCGATTCATTCATTCAAATCCATGATCGGTGCTCTTTGGCCAGATCGGTGTGCTTGAAATAGCGGTCGATTTCAGAATCTAAATCTTCCACTACGTAAGAATTCGATTTCGAAATAGTAAACTGTGGCTTGTTAAAGTATTGCTGTTTTAAATTCTCAAATAACAAGATTATTGCGTATCTTTCTTCTCCCTAGCGCAGTGAAATTTCTAGATTCATTCGAGCAAATAAAAATGTTTTTCTGATACAGATGTGTGACAGTGGGTGGTACGTTAACATGTTAATGGATTTGAGGGGCGTAAAAAAAAATGCGATTGTGAGCGTTGTGATTGGGGGGGGGGGGGGGCACTAATTGTGACTGTTATAAAATGCGTTACGTGTATGCATGTTTTGTCACAGTTTTCAGCCCCACCCGCCCCCATTGCTGGATATTATTTTTTTTTAAAAAGGATTTATAGGAACAAACTATGTTTTTAGGGGCTGTTTAATTTTTAATGTGGCCTTTGCCTTCATTCGCCCAAAATGTCACGCGCGACATGGCACGGCATCCCGCTGCCGGTTGGCGTAGTGGGTTGACATCAAGTTCTCGGAACAGGTCAACGGTGATTGATTTCATCGATTTCAGCAATAGAATTATAATTTTTTGGCATTTCTAAAAAAAAAAAAAGAAAAAAACGCAGAAAAACTCTGTAAGAAATTTGCCTCAGGTTTCCAACATCACGGGTGTTTGTATCTTTTGTGACTAGTGAACTACGAGGGTGCAGATTTAGCATTGGGATAAATAAGAAACATTATTTATTAATACACCTTTTTTTTTTTTCACGACGCTAAGAAACAAAAATTGATGTGGGAATAAAAAACAAACAAAAAAAAACGAAAATTGTAGACAACTGACATACAAAAAATGGGAGAAAATTCGGTGGTGGCGTACCAAAAAACTCACACCACTCCCCCCCCCCCCCCCNCCGCCTCCCCCCGGTCCTACACATCCGGGAGTTGTCTGGAGAGCAGAAGCAATATTCTTCTGTCCGGGGCAATGCTCGAAACGTGTCAGTTCTGTACAACGCTACCCTGGAATTCGCAACTATTCATTGGCTTGGTTTTTTTTTTCTTTTTTTGTTTTTTTTCTGTCCCGATTGAGTATCAGCCAGTATCGCAGGGAGACATTGTCCCGCCCGGGGAGGAGTTTGAATAGGTTAACTCCCACCAGCCTGAAAACACTACACATACACATATATATCTATATGGCACAGTGAAACCTTTAAATAACGAACCTTGAAATAGCGATGCCCTTGCCATATGCACTAAATCGCCCCGGAACTGAAGTTTGGGGGGGGGGGTGGGGGGAGGAAGAAATCAAGGACCCCCGAAGAGGAGCAAGCCAAAGTATGTGGGTGGGGGGCAGGGGGCTGTGGTGGGCTGCCCCTCCTCCAAAGGAATTGAACGATCCAAAATACAGAGATTCAATGTTTGTGCATATCTGACCTTAGCACTGCGCCAAGCTATTCAAGGACTTGCTATTGATATTTTTTCTTAAACACTATTTTTGTTTATTGTTACCAAAGAAACATTAAAAAATTACACAACGTTACTGTGTTTTAAGATGTATTTAAATCCACTGCAAAAAATGATTCCACTAATTAACTCTTGAAAGCTTCTTCCGAATAGTCAGCACAAGTTTAAATGGTGTTGAGGCACTTACCCTCATCAAAAGAAAAGCCATTTAATATCTGCAGGCCAACTGGTGCCCGGTGGCGTCGAGTGTGAGTTCTGACGCTGAATGACGTGAGCGTCAGTGCCGAATAGCTGAAGAAGCGGTTTGTCAATTCTGATGTTGTTGTTTTTTTAATGAAACATTGCAAGCATTTACTTGATGTTTGGTTACACGTTTTTGTTGTTGTTTTTTGTTTGGGGGGGGGGGGGCGGGGTCATTTCGTGTTCCTTATTATTGTCACTGTACTCGCACGTTTAATATTTTTAGCTCTGGGGTTTCAAGGGGGTCCTGGCCCCGGGGGGGGGGGG
>CAXITT010000141.1:1350445-1367224 GCA_964033795.1 Lymnaea stagnalis
TAATGAAATTGGAAAGGGTGTAATGCTATGGGAGGGGGTTCAATAATGTGGGAGGGTGTAATGATGTGGGAGGGGTGTAATGATATGGGAGGGTGTTCAATGATGTGGGAGGGTGTAATGATGTGGGAGGGGTGTAATGATATTGGAGGGGGTTCAATGATATGGGAGGGGGTTCAATGATGTTGGAGGGGTGTAATGAAATTGGAAAGGGTGTAATGATATGGGAGGGGGTTCAATAATGTGGGAGGGTGTAATGATGTGGGAGGGGTGTAATGATATGGGAGGGGGTTCAATGATGTGGGAGGGGGTTCAATGATTTGGGAGGGGTGTAATGATATGGGAGGGGGTTCACTTATTGGGGAGGCGGTGTAATGAAATTGGAAAGGGTGTAATGCTATGGGAGGGGTGTGATGATGTGGGAGGGGGAGCAATGAAATGGGAGGGGGTACTGATGTGTGTGGGAGTGACATGATGTGGGAGGGTCGACTAATAAATATGGGAGGGTTGGCTAATGTGGAAAGGGGTGATGTGATTTTTTTTCGGGAGTTTGAGTTGGGCGACTTTCAGTTTTATGACCCGTGCCCCTGGCTGTAATAAGTGGTGTTCATTATTTCACTGTAACGCTTTGATAATTAGAAGGCATACATTTTTGTAACATGCAAGTTATAGAGGGGAACCGTTGAACATTGTTGCAGATAAAACCCATTCAATTTATACTTGCATGTTGTTATGACATTTTTTTTTAATTCTTGGGATGCGTGATTTTATAAATATTTATAATTTATAAATCGTGTTGTCTCGTATTTTAAAAACTTAAACACCTGTCTTTATACAAAATTTATTTAATTTATAATCCTAGTTTAACATTTATTTAAAACAACATGTGATTTATTATTACTTTTTTTTTTTTTACTCCCAATTTCTCGTCCACTTGAAATCGTCCATTTATCTGGGGATGGTCAACGGTACAAAGTTTGTTTTTTTTCTTCAATATTTTTTTTTAAAATGTCTATCCTCCTTAACGCCCACGTCTACTGGCTAGAAGAATTCGATTTTGACTCCTGGTTTACTGCTGATCTGGCCCAGCGGTATTACCCGTCTGCCTTAAGACGAATAAAATTTATTTCAAACAGAAACAGTAATCCAACTTTTTGTTATGTTTTGTCCACGCGCTGAGGCTCAAATCCCAGAGAAAACTATAAATGACCAATGGTAATCTTGGTCTCTGCAACGGGCTCGCCGACAATGAACGGGGTGGTTAGGGTGTGGGGAGGGTGGGGGGAAAGCGAGGAACTCTTCTTGGTGGTAACCACAATACGCTAGTTGTCCGACACGGCTCCTCGGGTCCCCCCCCCCCCGGGGGGACCCATGCCACCGGCATTAGCCTTTTCAGCGGGACTTACCAAATCATCAATCAATGTCGGAGCTTGGAGGCTCAAGCCTTCTGGGAGCCGCCTTAATCCGCGGCCGCTGGGGGACACACACACACACACACACACACACAAATGGTGGAGTGTAGATAATGGAGAAGGATGTTTGGACTCTTCTCGGCGATCTGTCAATGCTGATGTACGCTTTTTAAAGCGTAGTTAACTCCGGAATCCGTAAGCTCCTGGAGCTAGAAGTCATTATTGTAGAACCTGAAAGAATGCTGCCAGGAGTGAGAGTGGTTTGGGGGGGGGGAGGGGAATGACTTTTGGAGTCGGTTGCATAAATTTGTATCCCGCACTAGATGCATTTTGAACAAAGATAAGTTGTCTCCGGGGAAATGCTTCGATTGCACGCCTTCTCGGGTGTTGTCTTACTGTTCGGAAAAAAAAATGGAAAATGGGGAGTACTGGCGTGTCTGATTTTCTTGTCATTTACTATTTCATTTTAAAAGAGTAAATAAAAAAAACATGCAAGAAAGCGTGAATTTTAATGAACTTAATTTATGTCACCGACGAAATGTCCGACACGGATTGCTACCTCGACACCGCTCGACACCCCTAGACACCCCTCGACACCGCTCGACACCCCTAGACACCGCTCGACACCCCTCGATACTCCTAGACACCCCTTGACACCGCTCGACGCCGCTCGACACCCCTAGACACCGCTCGACACCGCTCGACACCCCTAGACACCCCTAGACACCCCTCGACACCACTCGACACCAAACCAAACGGCCAACCCCCCCCCCTGCACACACCACTCGCTTTATTCAGAGACGTACGCGGGCAGCAGGACTACGTTGAGGTCGAGGCATTAAGACGTTTTCAGAGCAGTAGAAAACCTGAAAGAGGACAACACAACGAAGCAAAGCAGACATTTCGGGCCAAAAAGCAGACATTTCGGGCCGAAAAGCCCCTTCGACGGCAAAGAAACTCAGAGACAAAACACTCTTGAGTCAGTGATCAAGCCGTGGCGTGTATTTCTCATCTGTTCACCTTTTAGTATGCTCCAGAAGGCAATGACCCCCTGGCAGGTGGGTGCCCCCAATTCAGGTCATTGCGTCAACATCATTTAGAAACGTCCGTCTTATTTATACAACGGGGGGGGGGGGGCGCAGGAGACCCCCGGGCCTAAGCGCTGGTAATTACTTCATGACGTCCGACCTGTTGTTGGATAATCATTTTACTAACTGCACTATTCATATCTGATTGAAGGGGGAAAACATATCTAATCGTGTGACTTTTTCTATTCTTTCTGTTTGATTTGGATCACAAGCGTATCAAGATATTCTTAAACCATTCTTTAAAATAAAAGAATAGTATATATAATTTTTTTTTTTTTAAATTTAAAAAAAAAAAAAATAACCTTTAATGTGTAATGTTTCAGGTGCCGTGCTTGTCCTTAAATACCGTGCAAGAGTAAAAGAAATCGTTAGAACTTGGTGTTTTTTTCCCTCAAATGTATCATTATTTTACATGATAATCTCTCTTCGTCCTCCTCCTTGTCTCTCTCCCTCCCTCCCTCCCCAAATCCCGTTACGGCCCTGGGACACTTACGGCTGTTGGATATTTCCCGACTAAATAAACAAAGTTTAAGAGAAGGTCAGGCGGGGGGTGGTAGGTAAGGCTATGCCAACCAGCGTAGCCATTAGTGACCACCGGTCGCGCGCTAACAGCTACGTAGACAAAACGGCTGGGAGGTTATGGAATTATTCTTAACTAATCCCCACCTCCTCCTCTACCGGGGCTATGTTTTTTTGTTGTTTTTTTTTTATTTTAAGTGCGTAACTGTGACCTTACTTTACCCTCAGAGGCCATCCCCATCTCTCCGGATTTGAAGGCTGTCTTAAATTTAAAACATCTACCCTGAGACACAAGACACTGGTCTCATCTTTTTATCCGAACTTTAACGTAAAGGTTCAGATCGACCTCCCCCCCCCCCCCCCCGCGCGCGAGTCTCCGGATTTTAACGCTGATGCCAAATGTCCTATCGGCAACTCTTTGAGACGACGCAGTCAGTTGCCGAGATGTAGTGAAAGTTATGCGTCATTCCCCTCGGATCAACTGGCTGCCACGAGGGTTGGGGATCTGCTGCATGGGGGCAACAGCTGGTCTTCAGAAAACACCCACCCAGGCCTTATAGTAGCTGCACTGGTGACGACACTAATGCACGAGGAGAAATGTGTAAAGCAAGGAGTGGAAATAGAAGGAAGATTCCACCACTTCACTTCATGGAATGTGAGAACCACGTGCCCTGCGTTTGACACCGACCTGCAACAGATTGGGTGAAACGTACAGAAGATGCCCGTAACGGAAGCCCTTGCGCGGAAGGCCAAATTTAACCAGGATTCAAGGTTCTCATGCGAAACTTGCAACCGAGACAGTCATTCCAGGATCGGCCTCTTTTAATCTTTTAAGCCATTTGATAAAGTGTCCATTGCCACTCTGCCGTATATATATATATATATATATATATATATATATATATATATATATATATATATATATATATATATATATATGTCATGATATGTTGAATTTGAAGGACGCTGTAGCTATCTTCGTCTGGCTCGGCCCAGTCCACTGCGGTTGTAATGGGACACGCCCATCATTGTAAAGTTTGATCGAAGGTGTTGTCATCAGCAGCGGGTCTATGTGCAAGGTTTCAGCTCAATGGGTTGACGGGAAGTGGGTCAATTAGCCATCCAAAGAGATTTACAAGCGAAGTTGATATAAGTGTTTTTTTGTTTGTTGTTTTTTTTATTCATTTAAATGTACCCCAAAATTATTTTTTTATCATAGTTAAATAAAACTCCGCCCTGCTGATAGCAATGGTGTAAACCTTAAAGCGATATCGTTGAATATTCAACTATTTCATATTAGCATCGATCATATAAAACCGGAATTTCAGTCATAAATATTCTTTTGATTGCTTTCCAATGTTTATGGTTGTATCACACGCGGTGCTGAATAACCGGATCCATTCGACGTCGGTACATTTTTTTGTCCCCCCATCACCGAAACTAATTATGGAACAGAATGTAAATATTAACAACAAACAATGACGCTTTTTATTCACCGCGGGACTAATCCCGTCTAAAAATAGCCGCCAATTAGCAGCCATTCATGCCAACACTGTTTGCCGTCGTCACCAATCAGCGTAGGGAAGTGGATTACCTTGGGGGTCAGCATTTTCCTCTTGGGACACAGGCATCGAGACCCGAGATAACTGTTGGTTGTTTTTTTTTTGGCGACTTTCCAGCGTGGAACTTGTTAAGTTGCATTCTTACTCCAAACATACGCCGCTAAGCAATTCATACGTCTCTAATTCCAAGTCTACGCAATTAAACAATTCATACGACTCTTATTCCAGACGTATGTTGATTTTTAAAAAGAATGATCTCTCCTCTTATCTATATATTGCTTCTGGTGTGTCCTGCTTTCTTTTTGAAACCGCCCTCCCCCACACTCCACATGTTTTTTTATTAATAGTACTGAGTGGAGGACAATGCTGTCACGCGTGACGTGTGACCTCGGGTGAAAAACAATTTTTTTACTGGGAGGCGACTTTTATATTAACCAATAAAGAGCCACGGGTATGGTGTAGGACTGTCTGTAGATCCATTGTTTAAAGGCCGGCAGGTATGGTGTAGGACTGTCTGTAGATCCATTGTTTAAAGGCCGGCAGGTATGGTGTAGGACTGTCTGTAGGTCCATTGTTTAAAGGCCGGAAGGTATGGTGTAGGACTGTCTGTAGGTCCATTGTTTAAAGGCCGGCAGGTATGGTGTAGGACTGTCTGTAGGTCCATTGTTTAAAGGCCGGCAGGTATGGTGTAGGGCTGTCTGTAGTTCCATTGTTTAAAGGCCGGCAGGTATGGTGTAGGACTGTCTGTAGGTCCAAGTGTTTAAAGGCCGGCAGGTATGGTGTAGGGCTGTCTGTATGCCTAGGGTTTAAATGCCGGCAGGTAGGCCGTAGGACTGTCTGTATGCCTATTGTTTAAAGGCCGACTTATATTATAGAAATGGGTAGTTAACTTTAATTATTTTTCTTTGGGACCCATCGGTTATCTTCTGAGAATACCGGACCCGGTGTAAAAAAAAAAACTGCACCCGGTTAAGTCATATTTTAATATATCTCATATGATGGACACTGCTTGGTTTCAAATCCACATATCACAAGAGCAACAACCTTTCAACTATGACCCCACTTTTCTGGTGCTTGGGCTATTCAAGTTTATTGACCCAGCTGTCCTTATGCTTCGGCTACATATCGTCCTTGAACCCTTCACTTTGACCCCCGCTGCCCGGATCAGACGAACAATACGGTTATTGTTGACCCAGGCGGTAATTTCATTTCTGCTGCGAATTAGCGCGCAGATTTATGGCAATAGGGTATTGATGGCTACCTAGTGGCGTAGCCAGCGCTTGTAGCGCTCGCGGCGGTCCCCCATTCTGTTGCCCCCCCCCCCACTTACAAGAAAACCACAAAGGATACAATAACACACATAAAAATGAGCGACATACATCATATAAAATGGGCCTAATATNGTCTGACCTTGCACCCCATAGGACGGCACACCGCAGGCTGCTCTGTGTTGATGTTGTCTGACCTTGCACCCCATAGGACGGCACACTGCAGGCTGCTCTTTGTTGATTTTGTCTGACCTTGCACCCCATATGACAGCACACTGCAGGCTGCTCCTTGCACCCCATAGGACGGCACACTGCTGGCTGCTCTGTGTTGATGTTGTCTGTCCTTGCACCCCATAGGACGGCACACTGCAGGCTGCTCTGTGTTGATGTTGTCTGACCTTGCACCCCATAGGACGGCACACTGCAGGCTGCTCTGTGTTGATGTTGTCTGACCTTGCACCCCATAGGACGGCACACTGCAGGCTGCTCTGTGTTGATGTTGTCTGACCTTGCACCCCATAGGACGGCACACTGCAGGCTGCTCTGTGTTGATGTTGTCTGACCTTGCACCCCATAGGACGGCACACTGCAGGCTGCTCTGTGTTGATGTTGTCTGACCTTGCACCCCATAGGACGGCACACTGCAGGCTGCTCTGTGTTGATGTTGTCTGACCTTGCACCCCATAGGACGGCACACTGCAGGCTGCTCTGTGTTGATGTTGTCTGACCTTGCACCCCATAGGACGGCACACTGCAGGCTGCTCTGTGTTGATGTTGTCTGACCTTGCACCCCATAGGACGGCACACTGCAGGCTGCTCTGTGTTGATGTTGTCTGACCTTGCACCCCATAGGACGGCACACTGCAGGCTGCTCTGTGTTGATGTTGTCTGACCTTGCACCCCATAGGACGGCACACTGCAGGCTGCTCTGTGTTGATGTTGTCTGACCTTGCACCCCATAGGACGGCACACTGCAGGCTGCTCTGTGTTGATGTTCTCTGACCTTGCACCCCATAGGACGGCACACTGCAGGCTGCTCTGTGTTGATGTTCTCTGACCTTGCACCCCATAGGATGGCACACTGCAGGCTGCTCTTTGTTGCTTTGCTTATTCTTTTTTTTTTTTTACTCCTCCTCCCCACCCTCCCACCCCCTTTCCCCCGTTTCTACTTTAGGCCGCTTTGTCTAGTTTGAGTAATGAGTAGCTAAATATAGATCAATACCTAAGCTACTTAGAACCACGGGGGCCTTAGGATATTTGGCACCTTGATGGGCAATCATCCCTCCTTGTAATATGCATAAAATAAAGAAAGAAACCACCCCCCCCACCCCCCACCCCCAAAAAAATAAATAAATAAATAATAAAATAAAATGCCCCGATGTAAAAGCTTTTTGTTTGTTTGTTGTTTTTTTTAACTTTTACTTTTATGTTCAGGAGCCGCCTCTGAATAGATCCATTTCAGTTATCTTTTTATGAGCGGGTTTGTGGGATATTTAAACCGAATCACCAAATTACCTACAGCAGATGCTGGTGCGCTTGCAGTCAAACTGGATTTGTTTTGGGAATCAGGAGAGTTACAGTTTTTGTTTTTTGTTGTTTTTTTTTTTTAATCAGTCAACAGAAGTTTAAGCCATTTCTTAATCACTCTTAACGGACTTTCAGTCCGACTCCAATAGTCTCTGAACTCCGACCTTATGATCAGGAGCACCTCAACACTACCAACACATTGGAGTAAACTCTAAGATTCTTGACCTAAGGTAATTAAGGTAATTAATGACTAAAAAATAAACTATTGACTTTATAAATATACATCTGCTCAATAACTGCAGCTGAAACCGTACGACTTCCTTCCGTCGCGTGCGTAAATATTGGTTCATTCACACGTTAAAAGTGCGATCACATATGAAGGGCTCAAGGGAAAAACCAGTGATGTCAGGTTTTGAGAGTTTTGAGAAAATTGAATTTAAAGTTGGAAAATTCCTCATAAAAGTATGAAAATATCCATATGTCTACGTATTTATTTACTGACTACGCTGCTTTTTCAGTTGGACCTATGTACCATATTATTCTATTAAATGGAATATAGCCACAAGGGAGATAAAATAGAAATTCTGAAAAACTGACATAACTGGTTTTTCCCTTGAACCCTACATACGCATTCATTCGTCGTCGCAGTCTGATTCACTGAGTTCATCAAGCATGCAGCGGGCAATTCACCCCATACAAACTTGTCACCCAACGGTCAGATATCCAAGCGCCGGACACGTATCAGTACGCAGAGACAAGACTACAGGCATTACGTCACAGCTGCGTGAGACTCCACGCAGCAATACGTCAAAGGGAGCAATGACGGCCAAGGCGTTCGTTCAACACACTGGCGCACAGTACGCACCGCGCGCACTGAAACAACATTCGGGTGCGCAGCAAACACAAGGCAGTATCCAGACACGACTAACTTACGAATTCGGAAACCACAGATGATTCCCAACATTTTTCCTGAGAAAAAAAAAAAAAAAGAATATGTGACCCTTATCCCATTAACGCGATTGTAAATTGACCTCCGATCTTCTCTTCCTAGCGAGCAAGCCTTTTAAAAGTAAACAGCGGCACACTATTAGCATGTGCCAAAATGGCATAACCTGACTCATGACATCGACCTTCAGCTGGCCAAAAGTGCTGACATTTCCTCCACAGTCCGCCGACTGGAGCTCCTGTGGAATACAGGTGCGCCAGGTAAGCTGAACTCCACGTGCACTCTCCAGTGGCCCTTTCACATTGACAACGTTACGCCATCGCTCCGGTCCCTTATCCCCTGCGGGTTGACATTCTAACGTCTCCAATCCCCCCGGGGGGGGGGGGGACCACGATCGACTTCTACGGTTCGGTCTGGACGACAACACCAAAAGTTAACAAACAAGCAAAACAAAAAAAAACCAAAAAAAAAACAAAAAAAAACGGAAAATAAATGGAGAAAAAAAATTTTAAAAAAAAAGAAAAAATTAAAAAAAAAAAAGAAAATTNTCCATCTAATGATACTGTTGCCGTTGGAGGTATTCCATCTAATGATACTGTTGCCGTTGGAGGTATTCCATCTAATGATACTGTTGCCGTTGGAGGTATTCCATCTAATGATACTGTTGCCGTTGGAGGTATTCCATCTAATGATACTGTTGCCGTTGGAGGTATTCCATCTAATGATACTGTTGCCGTTGGAGGTATTCCATCTAATGATACTGTTGCCGTTGGAGGTATTCCATCTAATGATACTGTTGCCGTTGGAGGTATTCCATCTAATGATACTGTTGCCGTTGGAGGTATTCCATCTAATGATACTGTTGCCGTTGGAGGTATTCCATCTAATGATACTGTTGCCGTTGGAGGTATTCCATCTAATGATACTGTTGCCGTTGGAGGTATTCCATCTAATGATACTGTTGCCGTTGGAGGTATTCCATCTAATGATACTGTTGCCGTTGGAGGTATTCCATCTAATGATACTGTTGCCGTTGGAGGTATTCCATCTAATGATACTGTTGCCGTTGGAGGTATTCCATCTAATGATACTGTTGCCGTTGGAGGTATTCCATCTAATGATACTGTTGCCGTTGGAGGTATTCCATCTAATGATACTGTTGCCGTTGGAGGTATTCCATCTAATGATACTGTTGCCGTTGGAGGTATTCCATCTAATGATACTGTTGCCGTTGGAGGTATTCCATCTAATGATACTGTTGCCGTTGGAGGTATTCCATCTAATGATACTGTTGCCGTTGGAGGTATTCCATCTAATGATACTGTTGCCGTTGGAGGTATTCCATCTAATGATACTGTTGCCGTTGGAGGAGGGTTAAAGACAAAGAGGATGCTTCAAAGACTTTTGTAATTTAATAGCATTTAGTAAGAAATATCGTTGATTGTAGTCTGGACCGTGAGAATAGAAAGGGAGGGGGGGATGAAATGGACCACTCAACCTGGGCGCCAACATCGGGGGGGGGGAGGGGAGGGGGGGCAGCCAAAATTGTCTTTCGACAGGACCTTCAGGGTGTAATAAATGTTAAAATCCCACGTAACTCACAAAAAACATTGGGCGCCAAAATTGTTCTTTAACTGCCCCCCCCCTCTCCACCACCCCATTTGGGAGGCCATTTTTTTTTAATAATCGAGGATCATCATCAGAATCGTTTTGTTTTTTTTCTTGCTATATCAATTAAAAATATATAAAACTCTATAAATCAACGTAGCGAAAAAAAAGAACTAACAAGGGGAAACTTGCAAGACTTGCAGTCGACCTATGTGTACTTGGCAGTAGACCTATGTGTACTTGGCAGTTGACCCATGTGTACTTGGCAGTCGACTTATGTGTACTTGGCAGTCGACCTATGTGTACTTGGCAGTCGACCTATGTGTACTTGGCAGTCGACCTATGTGTACTTGGCAGTCGACCTATGTGTACTTGGCAGTCGACCTATGTGTACTTGGCAGTCGACTATGTGTACTTGGCAGTCAACCTATGTGTACTTGGTAGTCGACCTATGTGTACTTGGCAGTCGACTTTGTGTACTTGGCAGTCAACCTATGTGTACGTGGCAGTCGACCTATGTGTACTTGGCAGTCGACCTATGTGTACTTGGCAGTCGACCTATGTGTACTTGGCAGTCAACCTATGTGTACTTGGCAGTCAACCTATGTGTACTTGGTAGTCGACCTATGTGTACTTGGCAGTCGACTATGTGTACTTGGCAGTCAACCTATGTGTACTTGGCAGTCGACCTATGTGTACTTGGCAGTCGACCCATGTGTACTTGGCTGTCGACCTATGTGTACCAGGCCCCTGTTTGTTCCTGGCATACACCAATGACCCACGTGACATATTGACATGCCAAGCAAGACTGTTGGCAGATGACCCGGCGGTGTATAGGTCGATCGCAAACAGATCTGACCAGGACCAGCTACAACAGGATCTCAATCTGTTGGCTGAGTGGGAGATGAGCTGGGACATGGAATTTCATCATGCCAAGTCCCAGAGACTGTCAGTCGCTAGGAGTGAAACTCCTCTACACTACCATAACGAACTCCATGGCCGCGTACTTGAGCCAGCCTCCTCCGTAAGGTACCTAGGTTTTACCATTAAAGTGAGGTCCGCTGGGATGAGCATATTAACAATGTGTGCAACCAGGCATACAAGACTATGGTGTTCTTAAGGCGTAATCTGAAGATCGGCAACTGCAGTGTGAAAGAAAGAGCCTATAAAGCCTTTGTCCAGCCGCTTTTAGGTTATGTATCTTCATTCTGGGACCCATTAACCCAGAAGAGAATCAGCAGGTCGGAGGTGGACCAGCGACGGGCAGCACGCTTTGTCCTGAACCGCTATAGGAACACCTCTAGTGTTGGCAGCATGCTGGAAGCACTAGGCTGGTCACCATTGGAGGCTCTCCATGATGTACAAGATAAATAATGGACTGGTCCACTGCTCCGGCATTAAACAGTAACTCGTCCCTCTCCCCCCATAGACAGCGACGAGGCCATGACAGGCAGTTCCTGCTCATACCAGCAAGACACCAGTACAGGAACTGCTAATTCCTGCCAAAGACAATCAGGGACTGGTACAAGCTTCCAAAAGTAACAGTTGAGGCGACAACACTTGACACATTTACGTCTATTGCCTCAGACTTCCAACCCTCCTGTGCATGATAATTAAGTAGCTCTTGCAACCAGTGAAATATCCTCATCAACTCAAGGCACAGAAACATTGCAAATCCCTTCTGCATTCATAGGAGCCAGAATGATCAATAAATTGATCGTTGGCCCTTAATATAATATTGAAGAAGGCGGCTTGAAGTTCCATTAGAAAGTATTCCGGTGCTTGTGATTTATCTTAAAGAGACACATGTTTAGTTGAGAATCGAATTTAAGATAAATAGAACTGTAAGATTTTTTCTAAATGATATAATATGAGATCTATCTGAAACTTTTTACCATTAAATTACTTTTTTTTTTTTTTAATTAAAAGAAGGCTAATTTTTCAATAGAGAAAAGGGCGTTCATTTCTGTTTTCGCCCCGCTTATTACACAACAAAGGAGCGGATTTTTGGTGTAACTGGCATGAAATTGAGTCCACTTTTAATATGCTCTGAAAAAACAATAACAAAAAAAAGAAAACACTCAGATGTTAATATTCCAGATTTACAGCGCTGAATTGCTTTATGCCAAACCAAGTTTTTATTTTATTTTTATTTGTTTAAATATTTCTTTTTAAAATTTAAATTCTTCCTTTCTCTTAATTTCCTCTCTTGAACGCGCAAAATATCAGCCCACCCCCCACCTCCTTTTTTTTGCCCCCCAAAACAGCGTTTTAAAGACCTGCCTACCCTACTTAAAAGTACGGCAAAGCTTCTCGATTATATATTAAGAGCAAAACTCTCGAACCCAGTAGACAAAACAAATCCAAGCAATTGCGTCATTTGATGGCTTTTTTTTTTCCTTCTTTTTTTTCTTTCATTGCTCCTGTTTAAGTAGTTTATTTCCTCACATACAACATCCGGTAAAGTGAACCCGAACTTTAAACACAATTTTTAGCTGTACTTATCTCTCGCACTTTTAAAAAGAGTAGTCGGTCATTGCGTGTAGCAATCTGCAGGTGGCGCTCAAATATTATTAATTTTTATTATTATTTTTATTTCTTTTTTGGCCACAGATCTTGTTTAGTGATATGATAATGAGGGAGGACGTTATTGGATAAAATGCCAATGTTTCCTGATTGATTTGAAGCGGCGATGAAAAGCTGGAGAAGAGGAAAAAACCACGCACTTTCTGGTAGTCGCGGTAGTTTCGTCGCATCATTACATTTTGACATCATCCCACATGATTATTTACGTTTCTCGTACGTGTTTTAATCATGGGATGATAACTCGCTCTCTCCCCCCCCCCACACACTTTTTTTTTAAATTCTCAGTTGCATGTTGCCACCCCCCCCCCACCCTTTTTTTTTAAATTCCCCGTTGCATGTTGCCCCCGGCCTCCACCCTCAACCCCCCCCCCCCCCCCCCCCCCCCACACCCCCCCCCCCCACCAAAAAAAAAAAAAAGCGCCCAACCTTTTAAAGGGAAATAAGGATGACGGGAGATATAGGGCCGTTCTGAAAAACAAAATATCCTTGCCTGGTTGTCCTGTTGGCCCAATACATGGACGTGAACTACTAAAAGGGACGCAGCTGTGGCTTTCTATATGTCCAGCACCCCCCAGGCAGTGGGTTAATCACTATAACGGACATTAGGAGCTAAGCTCGGTTCTTTCTGGTCGTTTTACGTAACTCAGATCCAATGTTCCCTGTACGGTTTGTTGGTTCGTGTGCAAAATCATAAAGTTGTGTGCAAATTTTTACAGCATCAATTTTTTTGTGCTCAAAATTTTCAGCCTACAGACACTTAAGTGGAAATTAGTTGCGCGGTACTCAAAACTGCTGCGCGGCGTCTGTGCGATTGCAGCGCGGCCGCGCAGCTTAAAGGGAACATTGCTCAGATCCCTTTTAATAAGAGCGGCCATTCCAATAAGAAGGTGAAGAGCAGAGGTCCCCAATCTTGTTTGTCTCGTAGACCACTAGCCATGTTTTTTTGGTTTTAAGTAGAACCCCCCTGCTTACCTGATATTGATTTTTTTTTTTTTGCAAATTCATTAACTTCAAATGTATTTTTGACAGCCGGTATATAGTGCTACTCCCTTTGAAAGATTTAAATTTATAAAAGTAGTGAAGTGTAGTATAAAAAACTTGAATAAAAACATGTTAAGTTTTATACATTTATGAATTAAATTCAAATTAAAACGAGCCAAATTAAAATTTACTTTCTTTTTACATAAAATAACTAAGCCAAAAATAAATGCCTTTAGTGTGAGGGATAATAATAAGCTTTCAACATTTGGCATCAATTTAGTTAGGTTTGATCTCAAATCTCCTCGTTAATGATGCCCAGTTTGTTTCTTTTTTTTTTGTTTTTTTTTTTTTTTGTAAGGAAATTGGTAACTGCGCTGAGACCCCTTTCCACTGGGTAAGAGGATGGGAAAGCAATTAAAAACTTCCTCGCGATATCCCATAATACGGGATAAGTAACAGGTCTGTCTTTTTGAAGCCAGAATGCATGGCTGATATCCGTTTCTAAACTGTACCTAAAGTGCTCCGTTAGTGCTTATCCCGATCAGTTTCCGCTTGTAATATGACATCGGTTTCTTCAATGTCAGCATATGGATTGATTATCCACTGTGGTATTACCATAGTCAAAACATCCTCAAGCCTAGTTTCAAAATCTGAATAGAGGGCATTTAAAAGGGGAACGTAGGTTGCAGTGTCGTCTTCCAGGCAGTTTGCCTTTGACAAATTTGGGGAACTGGGAAAATTCGCATCACCCAATGTTTTGCTTCATTAGCTCAATTCTGGCAGGAAGCACTGAAATTATGGACTTTGTTTGAATCAAATTTAGACTGTCAGACTGTAACTGCACGTTAACCATATTAAAATTATTTTTTTTTTTGGTTTAAATCTCTGTCTGTTTTACACTTCATTACATGTTATTTTAAATGTGATCTTGAGCATCCAGAAACTTCACGTCAATACCAAACAACACATCTGCAATTGTGCGCAGGTAAAGTTGGAGGTCTAGCTACCTAAAGAGCTGACACAGTTGGAGGTCTAGCAACCTAAAGAGCTGACACAGTTGGAGGTCTAGCTACCTAAAGACCTGACACAGTTGGAGGTCTAGCTACCTAAAGACCTGACACAGTTGGAGGTCTAGCTACCTAAAGACCTGACACAGTTGGAGGTCTAGCTACCTAAAGACCTGACACAGTTGGAGGTCTAGCTACCTAAAGACCTGACACAGTTGGAGGTCTAGCTACCTAAAGACCTGACACAGTTGGAGGTCTAGCTACCTAAAGACCTGACACAGTTGGAGGTCTAGCTACCTAAAGACCTGACACAGTTGGAGGTCTAGCTACCTAAAGACCTGACACAGTTGGAGGTCTAGCTACCTAAAGACCTGACACAGTTGGAGGTCTAGCTACCTAAAGACCTGACACAGTTGGAGGTCTAGCTACCTAAAGACCTGACACAGTTGGAGGTCTAGCTACCTAAAGACCTGACACAGTTGGAGGTCTAGCTACCTAAAGACCTGACACAGTTGGAGGTCTAGCTACCTAAAGACCTGACACAGTTGGAGGTCTAGCTACCTAAAGACCTGACACAGTTGGAGGTCTAGCTACCTAAAGACCTGACACAGTTGGAGGTCTAGCTACCTAAAGACCTGACACAGTTGGAGGTCTAGCTACCTAAAGACCTGACACAGTTGGAGGTCTAGCTACCTAAAGACCTGACACAGTTGGAGGTCTAGCTACCTAAAGACCTGACACAGTTGGAGGTCTAGCTACCTAAAGACCTGACACAGTTGGAGGTCTAGCTACCTAAAGACCTGACACAGTTGGAGGTCTAGCTACCTAAAGACCTGACACAGTTGGAGGTCTAGCTACCTAAAGACCTGACACAGTTGGAGGTCTAGCTACCTAAAGACCTGACACAGTTGGAGGTCTAGCTACCTAAAGACCTGACACAGTTGGAGGTCTAGCTACCTAAAGACCTGACACAGTTGGAGGTCTAGCTACCTAAAGACCTGACACAGTTGGAGGTCTAGCTACCTAAAGACCTGACACAGTTGGAGGTCTAGCTACCTAAAGACCTGACACAGTTGGAGGTCTAGCTACCTAAAGACCTGACACAGTTGGAGGTCTAGCTACCTAAAGACCTGACACAGTTGGAGGTCTAGCTACCTAAAGACCTGACACAGTTGGAGGTCTAGCTACCTAAAGACCTGACACAGTTGGAGGTCTAGCTACCTAAAGACCTGACACAGTTGGAGGTCTAGCTACCTAAAGACCTGACACAGTTGGAGGTCTAGCTACCTAAAGACCTGACACAGTTGGAGGTCTAGCTACCTAAAGACCTGACACAGTTGGAGGTCTAGCTACCTAAAGACCTGACACAGTTNAAAAAAAAAAAAAAAAAGAACAGGTAGCCTTGAACCAACCAGCCCTCCCCCCCCCCCCAAATCCCTTCCTCCCCCCTCTCCTTTGAGTTAACCTCTGTAAGATGCACTTACGCAGACGTTACGTGGGAAAGATGTTCGATTGTCTCATCAAGACCCGGTACTCTGTTTGGGGTAAAAAGGCAGGGACTAGTCATCTCGGCTGGGGCTTTTTTCACGGAGTTCGTATTGGGGAGCTTGTTGGTTGGTTGTTGTTGTTGGTTGTTGTTGTTGGTTGTTGTTGTTTGTTTGTTTTGTTTTGTTTGGAGTATTTTATACATGGGAGTTGTTGTCGGGGAGGAGTTTGTGTGTGTGTTTTTGTTTTTGTTTTTTTTGTTCGTTTTTTTTGTTGTTTTTTGTTGGGAGTCGTCGATAATAGCTACAAAATTGATCAGTAACAGTTGAGGTGTCAGTGAATGGGTAAGAAATGCATAGCTGTGGGTTTTCAAACTATTTTTTGGTTATTTTTTTAAATTACAACCAACTAGAGGCGGAACCTAATTAAAATTGTGCGAGTGTTAAAATTCACAAGTTTTTTTTTATAGTTTCCAGATGAAACGCTTGCAAATAACTTTTTAACACTACCATTTATGCTCCACGAATTATTTTGTGTCTATCTAGTTTACAGATGAAACGCTTGCAAATACTGTTTTAACACTTTTATTTATGTGTCTTTTTATTTCAAAATCTTGCGACACGCCTGTGAACCTTGCGTCTCCCCATTGTTTGATGATTGCAATTGTTTCAGTCGCCATGCCATTTTTTTTTTTTTGGTTTGTTCAAGTGTTCAGCGCGCTGCCACTAATTAATCTAACACTTTCCCCTTGGCCTTCAGAGACTTTTGACATTCCCAGAACCTCTCCCCCCCC
>CAXITT010000142.1:1797-130697 GCA_964033795.1 Lymnaea stagnalis
CACTCAAACAAAACCCCATGGTATATGGCCAACAGGCGGTAGGATGCAACACTCAAACAAAACCCCATGGTATATGGCCAACAGCCGGTAGGATGCAACACTCAAACAAAACCCCATGGTATATGGCCAACAGGCGGTAGGATGCAACACTCAAACAAAACCCCCTGGTATATGGCCAACAGGCGGTAGGATGCAACACTCAAACAAAACCCCCTGGTATATTGCCAACAGGCGGTAGGATGCAGCACTCAAACAAAACCCCCTGGTATATTGCCAACAGGCGGTAGGATGCAACACTCAAACAAAACCCCCTGGTATATTGCCAACAGGCGGTAGGATGCAACACTCAAACAAAACCCCCTGATCATGAAACCTGTTGTCCCATCTTTGTTGCAACTAGTAGCATGTGGCATCTCAGAAATCTCTGGACTTTTATGGCAAAAGGCCTACTGTGATGAGGATCTCAGAAACTAATCCACAGTTTGAACGAACCTTAAAAAGAATAACTGTTCGGTTTTTGTTTTTATTAGCGTGTGTTGTTTATTCGGTTGGCACTATACTATCTTTTTAAAAAAAGTCAGGAAGCAGTGTCTTGACAAGAACAACAAAATAAAAACATGTCGGGGAACATTTTAAAATGTGTAGAAAAAAAAATAATGATCAGAAAAAGTGCTTAATCAAATTGTCTTTAATAAGTAAAAATGATTTTAAAAGATTAACTGATGCTTACAAAAAAAAGTAAGTGTACAATTTAAATACCTTTCACTATAACAATTATTTTTTTCTCCAGATATGTGAGGTACCATGACAACATTGAAAATAGAACATTCTACTCTTTGCAACATCTGAAGAAGGTAAACATAATAAATATAGTAAATAACAGTCACTGCAGTACAATGATAAAATAGATACTTATTCCCTGGCTATATGTTTCATATAGTTATACAATTTGAGAATACATTAAGTTAATCATATTTTTTGGTGATGGGTTACTCACTACGTGTCTATAGGACTTTGCCCTTTCCTCCTTTACACAGGAGGCAGGTTCAAAATAACATTCCCAAATGATGCTTAAAATTTTTTAAAAATAAATACATGCTGTAAACACGACAGTTTGAAATATTTGTAAAATAATAGGATTGCAGGAAACCTTTTGTTATTTTTGTGTTGGTAAAGTTTGCCAGATTATTTTGTGACCACAAAGATCTTTCTTTTTTTAACTGTATTGTTTGATTGGGTGTACAATAAGATATAATTAAAAAATAAAAATTTAACAGCAGTTTTCAAATATCGTGTTATAAATACTGGTGAGTCTTAAAAAATATGGTTTAAAAGTGCGTCAGCAGATCACGATGCAAATGAATTTACATAAAAGTTATGAAAGCTTTTGTGGAAGTTTAACCACAAAGAATGGGGCCTGTAATGTAACCCATGTAAAATAAAAGACCTATTCAATAAAATAATTTTTTGCTTGTAGGCTTCCCCTCACTGAAAAAGATGATTTATGTTTTTAAATCCTCAAATGATGTCATGGAATTTTAAGAAATTAGTTGACTGCAAACAAGCAGAGGTTGAAAACCTCCCTTGATGAAAATGGACATTTTATTTAGGTGTCATTTTGATTTCTAAAGGAACTCTGTAAACAAATGAAAATCAACCAAATATTAGTTTATGACATAATATGTAACAATTGGGAAAAAATCTCCTATTGACCTGGAACACAGGAATATGGCATAATAAATAAATGGAATGTTGTGAAAAGTTTACACGCCTACAATGCTTTAAATAAAAGAAAAACATCACTATGCAATTATATTATTCGAGAACTAGGTATGTATCTACCTCACCATTTAGGTTTATGGCCCTTACTTTTGGAGTTACCTGCTTCAAGTATGACCCTCTTACAATCCCTTGCAAGTACTTGTTTAAAATGTTCCTGTAAACAACTACTACATCAGAGATTCAAGTTTTTAATTAACAAACACTGCGCACCTTCTGAATAAACTCAAAGTGGACAAAATGTTTATTTCTGTATTTTTTAAAAAATATGATTTTACATCAATAAAAATTTTAAGAGATTTCATATTATTATTTAAAAACATATTTTCCCTTTTGCCCTTTCATTAGCCTAGATTATTGAATTTTAAAATCCAATTATTGTTGGGTGGGGTTGGAGGGGGGGGGGGGGGGGGGGGGGGGGGGTGTATATATTTAAATTGTATGCAAAAGTATTAGTCTTTTTCTACACTAGCATCAGTGAACAAGAAAATAAGTATAATTATTTATTTCTAGCCCCATGTAACTGAAGTAGATTTAAGCCCAGTAAATGTGTGAGTCTTTAAAAGTCCTGCTTAATGTAATAAATTAGATAATGTGCCTTTGCTAATTATGATGCCTAAAAAGAAGTCACAACAGATTTAACAAGAAATACCATTTACATGAGCAAACCTAATTAAAAATCATGTCCATATTAAAAGATCATCACAAGAAAAAAATAAGCTTAAGTTCTCCATATCCCAGACAAAGAATACTTTTCGACACTTTTTAAATTTAAACAGCCTGATGTAGTTGTTATACATGTAATAGTTTTATTTGTTGAATAAATCCAGCAAGGTTCATTTAGAGAAGAACAAATAGATCCTATGTAATAAATATAATAAGAACTAACACAATAGTGATATGGTAGAAACGTGCCGATTCCAATAACATCAAAAAAGATATAGCGAGTTCAGTCAAAGATACTATATAAAAAAAAAAGAGAAAAACTTAATATTTATGGTTGGGAAAAGGTATCTATTGCACGCGTTAGGAAAAGGTAATTTGATGGCAAATTAAAAAATTTAATAAAAAATTAGATCATCAATAAAAAAAAATAATAAGAACTAACACAATAGTGATATGGTAGAAACGTGCCAATTCCAATAACAACAAAAAAGATATAGCGAGTTCAGTCAAAGATACTATATAAAAAAAAAAAAGAAAAACTTAATATTTATGGTTGGGAAAAGGTATCTATTGCACGCGTTAGGAAAAGGTAATTTGATGGCAAATTAAAAAATTTAATAAAAAATTAGATCATCAATACTTCTTTTTAAAAATAGAGTAGAGCATAAAATCTTAATAAAAAATCGTTGCATAAATTTGATTGATTTGTGTTTTGTTTTTTTTTAAGACAATCTTTCCCTACATTTTTAGAGCCCATAATGGTACTTGTGGTTTAGAAATGTTAGGATCGGGTTACAAATAATTGTTCTTTGTTGTTGAGACAGCAATAGATTACTTCCTTCAAATTTCTAAGAACAGCAAATCACTAACATGTGTTTCAATGAGAAAAATAAAACATTTTCATGCAATTTTGGGGGAAAACGTGTTTTAAAAGTTTGTTTTGATAAATATTATTTGTAAAGATTATATTTTTAATCAAACGAACAACAGATACAAAAAAAATCACCATTTGTTCAGGGAATGGTGAAAAGCTTTCAACAAATTTACAACTGTGTTTTCAATATTGCATCGCTGAGATTACAACAAAATTTTAGTAATCAAGGCAGTAATAATAGCTGATTGAATAAAATACATACTTTAAATCTTCGAGATGCAGCAGCACATTAAAAATTAATTAACTTTGGACATTATTTTTTTTTTCTAATTTAAGGTCTAATGAAAAAATATAACTTTTCCTGAATTAACTTTAACAAAAAAAATTGCAGAGTTTATTAAAAAATCATATCTGGTCTCCTTCATGGTGATGCTTGTGACCACTAATAGTTGTTTTGGCTAATATGCTGATAATGATACATCTGACAATTGATTTATAAGGGACCTTCCTTATAAATATTGGAAAAGTGACCTGTAACTCATGATTATTAAAATATATATTTAAAGCAAAATACAAAATAAATATTTGTGGCTGATCAATATAGCCAGCCCATTTAACATCTTTCAGTTTGCTTAGTAGTTGGAAACCTAATCCATTAAACACAACATAAGTCATCTAAAAGGCTGTTATGTACCAATGATTTCTGGAAAGCAAAGACACTGTAAAATACGTGATGAAAACGAAAATATTTTTTTTTTTTTAAATTTTGGAATACTGATTGTGGTTTATTGGATTGTTTTAGCATCAAACTAAATTTAGAAACAAGCAAATATTGTGATTAATACTTTGGGGTAAAATCAATCAACCCTGTAACAAATCTATAAGAAGCTTTCAATAAAATAATGGCTCTTGTGTTAACAGGGCAATGGCACCTTTTTGGCACAGATAATACACAGATGAAATGTTTTTGCAGCAATTTTTTGCTCCATTTGACACCATTTCCTTCAGCAGGTCACATCCATGTTTTTCTATCTGCACTAGAAACTTATTTAAAATATTTCTGATAAGAGATTTGTTGGACGATGTCATTATGTCTTGAAAATATCAGGCACCAGTAACTAACTTGTCATATAATCAAGTTTTTCATTTTTTGTTTGTTGGCATAACTGATTTTGCCTTGAGCAGGGCTAAATTGGCAGATGGATATAAATGTTATTTTCTAGATATAACGTGTGGATAAAAATTGTAATAAAAGATGAAAAGAGGACATTATCAAAATATTTTTGTACATCAAAAACAATTGCCCACACACCTGGAATCGAGTTCATTTGTTTTTCTCAAATAACATGTACATTATAAATATATATTGAACAAGGATTGTATCACAAAGTTGAATATAAAAAAAAAGATTCAATTATTCAATGTAAAAGAGAGACAAAAACCTTTCGTAGCAACCCTCAGAGTAAGATATTTTAGTTTCAAAGTGGACCTGAATCCACTGAATGGATAAGAAATTGAACTCAAATCAAAAGACCCCGAAAAGTACATAAATGCACACATCTAAAAAAAATTCATAGACCCTCTTTGAAAAATAAATGAAACATGCTGAGATATCACAAACCATCTTGGCTAAACTCCTTCAATGTAGTCTGTTGTTGCCAAGTTTACTCGAGAATATTTTGAAGCAGCCCGGTAGGTTGCCAATGTCCCAAAAGCAGACAATCCAATCATGAGTGGAAACATGCCTGACCAGCCAGTGTAAGCAGTGACTAAGCCAATGATTGGTCCTTCTATGCAGGTACCTATGCTGCCAAAACCTAGGGCAAAAATAAAAATTTTATAATATTTAAAAGAGTCCAAGGTAGAAATATTCAATATTGAAAAAATTCAATTTTCTTTTTTTTTTCTTCTAAATTGTATCTGCCAACGGAAATCAAGAGCTGAAGATTAGACGTTTTAGAAAACCTTTCTTGACAAAAGGGAGTAATTAAATATATTCTTCAAAAAAGCACATATTTCTATCAATATATTTTAACTGTGAAGCACATAGTCCTAGTTCTATCAATATATTTTAACTGTGAAGGACAAATTTCTAGTTATATCAATATATTTTAACTGTCAATTACATAATTTTATCAATATATTGCAACTGTGAATCACATAGTTCTATAATATACTGTTTCTGTGTACTATTGCTTACAGTATTGTTAAAAGACATTAAAGGCCAATAATCAAATTAAAAAAAGGGTAGGTGTATCAAAAGTATTATTTAATTAATACTGAAGGATATTTCTTTTTTAAAATTTGTAAATGTTCAAAGTAAGATAGTAAGTTCTGAATACATAGTTTGAAATATAAAAATCACTCTCATCTTTCTGTCAAATTGATCAATGTTATTAGTTAAACCTCAGAGAGTTGAATAACATACCATTCACAAGCCCAATGGTTGCAGTGGCAGCATTCTTGTTGTGTTTCTCTACAAGATCAGCAGGCACTGTGCCACCTGGGGAAAAATAAATGAAAAATTGCACTATTTTATGACCCAGTGCACACAAAAACCCTGAAAAAAAATAGTATTCCACATGGCATTAATTCTGAAAGTACTATTTTGTTTAATTTAAAGACTAAAATTTATTTTGAAAAAGTGATGAGAAATGTTACAAGTGAAGGCACTACTATTTTATTTGTAGAAAAAAAAAAGATAATTCTTTTTTTAAAGGTATGAGTCTCAAAATGATTAAACAACATAAGTTACAATTTGTATATATAAAGGGAAAAGTATTTGGTCTGGTTATGGCAACATTGGATTTTTTTTTTACTCATGGTACTCACATAATAGAATATCTGGTCCAGCATTGAAAGCGCCAGCAATGAACATGAAAAGCGAGTTGACAAAGACACCCCAAGAACTGGTCAAGACAAACATGACCAGTGATAAGGTAGAGATCAGTACAAACAAGCCAATGCCCCTCAGAGTCTGTCCTTTGTAATAACTACAACACAAAACATGCATGGAAAATGATTGTAAGAACTGGAAAAAGTTAACACTGTTCAGGTAATTTATACTGAAATGGGATGATAATTTTGCTGAGTCTCTTTAATTGTAAATGTTTCATATTTCTAGATTAGATACAAGTTTTGAAAACTATCCTTCAATTATTGCGCAAGGTAGTAAAGTGATTATCATTAAAATGATGGATAAGATTATCTGGCTGAGTGCAGTCTTTTCAGTTCTTCTTCCAAAGCATTGATATTTTAGAGTTACTTAAAAACCCAATTCTCCAAATGCTCGCGAGCTTGCAAGTGAATGGTGCATACCTAAAGCCAAGTTAGATTTTTTTAAATCATTTATTTATTTTATAACAACAATTAATAACATAACAACACTGGCTCACAGTGAAGTAGATGTGAAATACATACCGGTCAAGAGCAAATCCTATAAGTGCACTTCCAGTCACACCACCAACCTCAAATACCGTCGAAAAGATGCCAGCCATGCTCTTGGAATAGTTCAACTGAAAAATTTGACATTTTTTAAAAGCAGGCAATGCATTGGTCATTATCAAGAACATTTTCCTTTTTTTTTTCTGGAGTCACTAATGATGGGTAGTAATAAACTGAATCTCTTGTTAAAAGTGAAAATATTATGATATATGTACAATAATGTCTAAAAAATGTCAGTCACTGCTGTCCAAATATACCTGTCTTATCTTCATTTAAACAATTTTCTAGTCTAGTAATTTTTGTTAATTATCCAAATCTTTCTGCTGTAAAAAAATGAATGCATAAAATAAATGTACTCATATAATGACCATTCCAGTCACACAATCACAACATATCAATAATGGGATGAAACAGTGTTTCAAGGTTTGCAGCAGTTTATTTAAACAGTATAATTATCTGAGGCTGATATTTATGTAAAACTAAACAAATAATTGTTTATTTATTTATTATTTAAAATGGATAAGCCTGATACTTACAGCCTGAAGCAGGTACATAGGCAGCCACATATACATACAGTAGCGAACAACTTTGAGGCAAAACACAGCCACAGACACTTCAGCGATCATTCTAAAAGAACACATTCAAAGGACACAATTATGTTTATCAAAACAATTAAAATACCACACAGTTATTTGATAAGGACTTGTAAAATTTTATTTCATAATCAGGAAGTCAGTATTTTTAAAACCGTTTATAACCCCTGTGATCATGGGGTATATAAAATGATCTTGTCTGTACAGAAATGTTAGAAGTATGAGTAAATTAATCAGCTGGCAAGTATGTGATGGTATGTGAAAAATCCTTCAATATTATTTGATCCTTGAGATACTCTTAATAACATAATTATTATAGTTAACAACTCCATTAACCTGCAATAGTTATAACATTATTTAATGTTGGCAACAACTTTCATCATTTTTTAAAAAATGAAACACCAAAATGCTCTGCATATTTTTTTTTTCTCCAGTTTTATCTCCTACATTATTTTGGCTGCAACTACAACAAACTCTCCTGGTACATCAACTCACGGGAGTCTCCATAAATCCATCATTTTTGGCTGTTCCACCAGAGCTCCTGTCTTTTCTCCCTCTTTGGCTTTGTCCACACCTGGGCCAAACATAGAATCAGTTCACCAAGTTTTTCAACAAGGATAACAAATCATTTAATTATCTCATGAATCACAAAATATTACTGTTTTTTTTCCTTTCCTCTCCTGAATATTGTTGCCGAGTATGTCTTGCTAAAAGCTCAAATGTTTTATGATGTGAAGAAATGGATTGACTAGAATTTTTATCTATTCTATTAAAAAAATTAAGACATTGTTGGGGGGATTAAAGTAAAGATATTAAATTGCACATGGGTAATATCTTTGCAGCCTTCTTCACAATGTACACAGGTTAAAATAACTGCATGTGTAGTAAACTGCCCCATTTGCAACTTTAATCTACAAAGGCACAAGCCATGTTTAGGTGGGTTTATTTTTAATCTACCTCTTCCTGGAACTTCAA
The DNA here is from genome assembly GCA_964033795.1 of Lymnaea stagnalis. Classification (NCBI taxonomy): domain Eukaryota; kingdom Metazoa; phylum Mollusca; class Gastropoda; family Lymnaeidae; genus Lymnaea; species Lymnaea stagnalis. Next base: position 10,129 of record CAXITT010000142.1, read on the forward strand.
TACCAAGTTCATCGGGTTGTTTGAACAGTATCAACACCAACAGCCCCATGATGAACTATAAGGTTATGAAATAGAACATGGTAAGATTTTTTTTTTGTAAAAGGATAGAAGAAAAGAAAAAAACAAAATAAAAATATTTTAAAAGAATATGAAATTTGTAATGTAAATGGACAAAAAAAGGACTCAATTCTTTTAAAAAAATAACTATTTAAATCGTGTTTACGTTCAGATGACTAATTTGAATATTTTCTGTAACATAAAAATTGTAACCAAAAATGGGATTACCACAAAAATTGATGGATAAAAATATACTGAGCGCCAGCCATATGTTGCTTGGAGGTAGACCTGTAATTTTTAAAAAAATACTATTTAAGCACGTATTTATTGTTTCAGGCATAATTTTTTTTTTTTTCTAATTTAAGGTATAAATATAATATTTTATACGGAAATCCCTGCAAAAGAATATTGGCAGTAAATTTAAGAAACCGGTACAAATATCATAAAATTGTAAAACTTATTTCGCACTTGTAAGATTGTAGCATTTTTATAGTAGAAACACTCCAAAGAACTGCAATATGGTTACTATTACTAAGCTACAAGGAGACATTTAATTAAATTTGTATGCTTTTGTTACAAGTTACTGTATCCCAAAAAGACTGAAACTAATTGAGACTTAAACCAATAATATTTCAATGACGAAATGAACATTGCATTAAACCAGCCCACTTGATTTTTTTTAAATGTCAAGTGAGACGATCCCCTCAATTCTGATAATTTTAGAACTTACAGAGAACATGGTTCCAATAATTCCTCCAGCAAATGCACAAGTCCCAAACATACCAAACATGGAATTTCTCACAGAGTCTGAGAACCAGCACAAAAGTCCTTTAGTACAGTTGGGCCAACACTGAGACTAGATGTGGTCCACAAAAAAAATAGATAACAGATTTGTACATTTAATAATGATGTGATTTAATCAAGTTGAAGTCACATACTGTAATTAGAATTGAACTATATAGCTTGTGTAGCTTTTTGAATAAATCCTTTCCTCCCTCAATGGTTTAATTCCGCAGGGACTGATTTAAACACAAAATGGCCCAATTCGGCCGCTGTTGAGATGTTGCTATTTAGAAAGCAGACGTGTCCCTAATCAAATGAGGCGAGGCCTTGGGAGAATACTGCCTAATATTTTGGATTTATTACTTTAGTTGAAGTTAAATTTTTTTTATGGTAATGATCATTTTTAGAAGTCCACTTTGTCACAGTTTGACATTTAAGTATTAACAAAATAAAACTATACGGAAATAATGAACGGTAATATGACATGTTAAGCAAGAAGTTGGGAATACTCTGCACTAAATTCATGTTATTATAGCAGAATATAGATTTGTTTTAATTTTTCTCCTCAACCTGTCATTTTAACAGGAGAAAATTTTCGAGTAGTTATTATTAATGAAGTCCAATAATTAGCCCTCTGTTAAAGAAAATGTTAGTGTAAGGTTATTCCATTTACTCACACTGTATAAGAATGTGGAGATTTAAACCTTTATAGCATCATTACAAAGTGAAATACCCACCTGAGCTGTTCCATTCAAGAACAGAAGAAGAAACCATATCATGAAATTGGAGAAATAACCAAATGAAATCTGAAAGATTACAAATATCATGTATTAAGAAAAACTACTGCATATTACTGTGTATAACATAATCCATGTATAATGTGAACATTTAATTAATTTTTTTTAAAAGCCATAAAATTCAGTGTCCTTCTATAATGCAATCTCTTATTAATCTTGTTCCATAATAATACACTATGTATGAACGAAATAAATATTTCTTTATGAGCAAACTGGCAAAATGTGTTAAATTAATAAAATATATGAACTGTGGTCACATTGAAATGACTATGCTGATATCCTGTCAAAGGGGCTTCTTGCATTACTGGTCTTATGCACGTGGGCAAAGAAGATTTGGTTGTATAAGCATTAGCATCGTTTAAGGGTATTGAGAAATTTCTTACATGCCCTTATAAAGTGAAATCCTAGCTTTAAGTTGCATTTTTGACTCTAAATTGCTCCCTTTATACACAGTAATATATATTATTTATTATGGTAAGTCTCATCACAATAACCAAGCTGCGGTCAGACAAATTTTAAATAATAAAAATTTGGATTTACATAAGAATATCCTTTTTACCAAATGCAGCAGTGTAAAGACATGCATTTGTTTAGTTGATAAGAAATTAAACAGCTCAGAGTATTGCCACTTACCATGGACAATGCAGACAACATCATGCACACTCCAAAAGTTTTACGAGCACCAAACCTGTCTCCTAGTGGTCCCAAAATTATCTGAAAAATGAATATGTATTTAAAATGTATACAAATCTATAAGTATGTTTGAATAGATAATTTTTAAAACTATGAGCAATTAAAAATGAACCCACTACCTATTATATAATAATATTACATTTAAAAATGAACAATTACAAGATAAAATATTCAGTTATTACCACATTTACCTAATACTTCCTATTAATATAGCTTGCACTTTTCAACAAATTTAAACCAAAAAGAAAGATTACATCAGGACAATAACTTTTAAGGTGCATGTTTATCATTGGTTATTGGTTGCTTGTGGCAGATTCTGAACTCATTGTTAATGTATGCTTAGCCAAGCTAAATTTAACACTGCAATAGTAACCCAAAATGATATCAGCTATTTGGAAATGCACCTTTTTAGAAGTTTCCTAAAGAGGAATATTTTTAATGTTTAAATTGTGAAGACGTTTTAGGGATGATTTAAAAAATTTAATATTCAAGTGTTGACAAAAATGATGTTGACAAAATAGTCTAAGAGTTTAAATTAACTTACTTGCATAAAGGCATATGGAAAAAGGAGAGCAGTGTCCAGCCAACCAAGCTGTGCATTAGTCAAACTCATAAATGACTGCAGGTCTGCTTTTATCTGAAAAAGAAACCCAGTGTACTCAATATAAATTGCAATCTTCTTCATTGCCCCCTTTACAATAAAGATATTTCTTAAAGTGTACACACTGATTAGAAACTTAATAATCCAAGAGAATATATGATTTAAAAAAATTAAATTTCAAAATACAGTATCTTCCAATTCACTTTTAAGGAGAAATTAAAATACTTACCACACCCAAGGGTTTTCGTAGAAAGTATGTAGCTGCATAGGCAACCCATCCTAATGCAAATGCTATACATTGCCTGAGTCTCAGAGGATCCATTACAATTTTGGTTTGGAATTGTCAATAATAAGGCACTTTCCGATAGATTTATTTTGGTATTATAGGCCAAAATTTTCTTCTTGTTAGAGGTTCCACTTTATAATGGCACCTGTAAAAAGCATTTCAGTGGGAAAAAATATTAAGATTTCCTATAAGATATTTTTCATTTCAAAGTCAATGAAAAAACTTTTTTTTTACAAATGGACAGATATTTTAAAAAATTGGGACCACAAATTCACTAAACACAAGTTGATTTAGTCCAATAAATTGCGGCAGATATCAAGGAAAGAAGAGCTGTTGCTATTTGTACTAAAAATATTTGGAATTCTATCAAAAGGTTAAAACACTGTTGTGAAAAGCTTATTTGAATTACATTTTTTTATAAGCAATAAATAGAAGGTAAATGATTTAAGAGTTCTCAGTCTTATTAATTGTTATTAATGCCTTTAGCGTTGTGTCATACATTTTTAGAATGTTTCCTAATATTTGAAATATGGTACTGCTTATTTTATATTATTACTAGACTAGCAATAATTAGTCTGCAAACAAAATTTTGTAATAAGTAAAAAATTATGTGACCTATTATTGGCTGCTACAAGGCTGGTAGCCGGACACTTTCTCATAAAAAGTTTCCAATTTTTAATTTGGGACCGGTGTTCTGAGGATTTTTTTCTATAATTTAAATTTAAATTTTAACTCTTTCAGTGCCAATCCACATTATACTGGCGATTGGACTGGTCGTGTTTGTGCGAAGGATAACTCATGCCCTACTTCTAACAGAAAGGAAGTAGTAAGTTTACACATGTTTTTTCTAATAATAGTTCAATTTGTGTTGAATCTTTTGTAAACAAAGCAATGGCCACACCCACTCCAAGCATGTCAGCTGTTCCAAGACCACGTAGGAAGTCAATTTTGCAAACAAAAGAACTTTTATTATGGCTAATTATTGATGCTGAAACAACAGACAATAACCATGAATCATTTGAATCTGATTCCAGATGATGATTTTCAGCATTTAGATGGGTCAGTAAATGCCAAATGGAAATAGTAAAAGAATGGCGATAGTTGATACTTTCATAAAAATTTCAAAACATTTTTTTAAATATAAAAATATCACGGATGTATAGAGCCTAGGTAATGGATTAAAAAACACCCAGATCAACTTTCTAGCTCAAGTGGTTCAAAAGTTATGAATTTTTTTCAAAACCACTTTGTTACTATGGCGACAGTGAGGAATCAGATAAGAATACTCCTAACGTTTCAAAAATGGGTATAACTCTTTAACAAAATGGGATATTTTCAAAATGTAAAATGCATTATGATCAAAAATGGATATACTATTTGAGGATTGAAGCAGAATAGGATATCAGCTACACAGACCGTATGGTAGTCTGGTAAGTTCAGATTTGGGCCGCAATTTTAAAAATATAAAAAATTTGATCTCAAAATATTATCCAAAAAAAAAAAAACTTTTGTTGTTATATTGCTTTATCTTTTACTTACAATTAAATATTATTATTCTCTGTCTAATTTCCTTTAATTTGATATCTTGCTAAAAGAAATGTATTCAAAATTAATTAATAGATAGGAGCACCCTCAAAAATTTCCATTGGCCGAATACTGGTCTGGCACAAACGTGGAAAACCCCCTGGCATGGAAAGAGTTAATAAGTGTTGATGGGTGAGCCTGATGAGGGGGATGACAAGGTCTTGGCCTGCCCAGGGTGGAACTAGCCCTAGCACTACATAGAAAAATATTCAAGGAAAAGTTTCCTGAGATATCTTGCTTGTGTATTATAAACTGTATATATTACTATATATTATATATTCGTTATCATTCATACTTCCAAATGAATGAAATTATTTAAATTCAATCAGGATCAGGACACTTCGTTTTTTTGTTTTTTTTATCACTTTAACATGGACATGACAGTTTACTTATTACTTCATTGACTTTTATTTAAATAAACACTACTTAAGACTTAATATTATGTCAAGGTCAGTATGTCTTAAAATAGGTTAGTTAGATCATCCGCTTATTTGGCTAGGTATCATCAACGTGAAAAGTTTGAAACGCACTTTTCTAGTATGAGTGTCTGCAGATTGTAAGTATGAAGTCAATTAAATCAGTCTAAATATAAAACAAGAACTCTCGATGCCGGCATATTTGTTGGCTTGTCCTTGTTTACTTCCGGCAACTTTGCACAATACGGGTCCGTAAATATTTTTTATTTGCGGAACCCTTTTTTTTTTTTTTTTTTTTTTTTTTTGGTCTCTTTTTTTATTTTTTTTTTTTTTTTTTTTTTTTTGATGTGGGGGGGGGGGGGGGTATGATTTTTTTTTTTTTTTTTTGAAAATTTTAAATTTTTATTTTTTTTTTTTTTTTTTTTTTTTTTTTTTTTTTTTTTTTTGATTGGTTTTTTTTTTTACATTTTTTTTTTTTTTCGTTTTATTGAAGTTGGGGAGGGGGGGGGTATGAATTTTTTTCTTTTATTTTGAAAATTTTAAACTTTTTAAATAGAGATAGTTCTTGAAAATAAAATTCTGTGCTTTTTCTGAGTAGCCTACTGCCAAATCTTAGTTCACTTAGTTCAAATAAAACGTCAATGGCTATACATCCATTCTATATCTTTCAATTATCGTACATTGAGCATTTAAAATATTATTATTTGTTTATATTAACATTTCACAAGGAACCCGTGCCATGTCAAGCAAAGGCTGAGACCGGAACAGAGGCGTAGCGAGGGGGGCGGGGCATGGGGGGACAGATGTCCCCGGGCACAAGCTAGTTAGGGGCGCCAAAATGTGCTTTTATATTATATTATTAATTATTGGTAAAAATAATAGGTTTGAGAGTTGAAAAAAAGAAAAGGGGCGCTTTAAAATTGATCTTGTCCCCGGGCGCGACTCTTGTCCCCGGGCCCCAAACACCCTCGCTACGCCTCTGGACCGGAACATACTCAAGGCTATGAATCATAGCCTAGATTATGTCTAATTATTAATTCATTAATTTCTTCTACAACAAAAAGTGGAAAAGTGGTATTTATAGGCCTACTCACACATATGTTGATGATCATAAAATAAAATAAATTATAAATACATCCAAATCAAAAACAAAATTAAGTATGGCGATGGTAGGCCAATAACTGTATTCAGCGGTTCTCTGCCTGCGGGTCGCGACGCCTACTGGGGTCGAACGACCCTTTCACGTGGATCGCTTAAGACCATCTGGAAACACATATTTATGAAGTAGCAACGCCACGAAAATAATTTAATTGTTAGGGGTCACCACAACACGAGGAACTGTATTAAAGGGTCGCGGCATTAGGAAGGCTGGGAACCACTGGTGTAACTTAAAATAAATCCGCAGTATAACAATGTGAAAAACCAAAAAGAAATTGATTGATGATCAGGACGTAAAGTTATTTAATAACTGTACCATAACAACTTTAAGTTATACTTATTTTTACATTCAATTTACTTCATTTAAAATGATTCTTTCCTGGTCTTTAGTGTGATCTGATTTCTTTGTTTCGATACACACATTACGGTTAAGCTGTTACTGTTACAATGACCCAAATTTAAGTAGTCTAAAAATTTTCACGAATTTTTAAAAGAAGAAATCCATCGCGGAAGTCGATGGAAAAGGGGTGACACTATGAGTTTACCGCACCAGGTGAAACCAACCCTAGCTACGCCTCTGCTTAAAAAAATTTAGGATTACTGATCTATATGATGTTATAGTTTATATGGTTCGTCCTTAACATATTTAAATCTTTGTTAAATCATATATATTAACTTCGCTTTAGTTTGTGGCTGGCTGACTGACTGGCTGGCTAGCTGACTGACTGGCTGGCTGGCTGGCTGACTGGCTGGCTGACTGACTGGCTGGCTGACTGACTGGCTGACTGGCTGACTGACTGACTGGCTGGCTGACTGACTGACTGGCTGGCTGACTGACTGACTGACTGGCTGACTGACTGACTGACTGACTGGCTGGATGAGTGGCAAAGTCTTCCGACAGCTTTTTTTTTTTTTTACGAGTTCCTACAATACCAAAATCTATATGGACTTTTTTTAGTCTTTCTGCAATACCAAAGTCTCTATGGACTTCAATGTTAGGTCTTCCAGAAAAACCACCAGAGTCTTTATGTACTTCTTTGTTATAGGTCTTCCTGCAATAACAAAGTCTCTATGGACTTCTATGTTAGATCTTCCTGCAATACCAGAGTTCCGAATAGAAACCAGGCTTTAAAACCAGTATTCTATATTTCCGATAACTGGTTGTAATATCCATTGGGATATCCCTAAAAATGGCTGATACATTTCATCCACAAAATATTGACCCATCTGTTTATAGTGAATAGTAACTGCAACAGTATAACTTTGTGTGTTCTATTTAATGTTGGGTGGAATCAATTGAGACACACAAATATCTTCGAAATAAACACACACAACAAAATTTCCAGGGAACTGATCCTTAGCACAAGCTGTGAATGTGGCTGTTTTTATTTATTTATTATTATTTTTTTTTGACAGAACCAGTCTAGTCACATCCATTGCGAGGCTGATATTGCTGCCATTCTCTGCTATACCGGAACGTTTAAATGCACGTATGTCCTCTGTGTGGAGCTCAAAGATCTACTCTACATTAGTAATATGACTTGGAATATGTTGGTCTACCTGAGATATAACTCAAAGTTTAAACAACAGTTTCACTCGTTGCCTAGGAATATATATATATATATATATATATATATATATATATATATATATATATATATATATATATATATATATAAGATATATAAAAAAAAGTATAAAAAAAAATTTCTCTCTATATATATATATATATATATATATATATATATATATATATATATATATATATATATATATATATATATATATATGTCTATAAAGTAATAAGGAATTAAGACTGATACCGGCAGTTTAAGAAAAATGTTTATTCAAGCAACAATAAATTGTTTGCTTTTCTCGAGGCATCTAAGACTAAACAAAAAAAAGCTAAATGCTAATATGAAACAGTCATTTTTGGCATCATTTAAAAATACGCTATTTTCAATTGGCCGTTGTTTGTAGACAACTTTTTATTTAATATTTACTCGGAAATGATACGCTGTAAAAAAAGTATGGAAATATAGTCTAGTATAATACCTGGTTTTTTTTTTAGGTGGGGTGGGGGGGGGGGCAAAATTTACAAGCTATTTTTCTTAAGATTAAAAAAAAATTATACAATATCTGGGTTTAGAAGTTTATAATTCATTTCTAATGCATTTACTTTAAAAAAATATGTTCGTTTTTTTGTGTTTTTTTTGTTTTGTTTATTTTGGTAGAGGAAAAGGAAAGGGGGGGGGAGGGGTTAAAATTTTAGTTATCCACTACGAGAAGATGTTTCGCCAATAGACTCCCAACAAGTTATAGTAAAACGTCAAACAAGCTAACATAACATGGTCTCAATAACAAACAAAAAGAATTCAAATAACTTCACTGGCACTCTGTGTACGATGTCCTCCCTCTGTGCCTACGTATCAGCAGGCCTGCAATAACTGCGAGGATCGTCGCAGACACTGCCCCTGCAACGATAGCAGCTATAACTCCAGGCGTGATTGTAGTAGTACAGCGGCCCCTTCATAGCTGCCGTTACCACAGTCCTTGTATCCGTTACATGTCAGATCTTCATCTATGCACAAGCTGTCTATCCCACAGTCAAATGTTCCTTTGGGGCATACTGATAAAACATAAAACAATTTTATTTTTTTTAAATACATGAATGTTTTTGTATTTAACTATTTACACAGAAAATGAGGACGCTGTTCCCAGGCAACCGTTTCGTCCCAGCTGTTTCGTGAATACGTTGCGAGGTAGAAACCCACTGTGGAAATCCCTATTAGAGGTCGTCTGACAGATGGGAGGGTGGAAGATTTTCGGACATAAATATAACATCCCGACTCCTGGGAAAATGTCTGCTGATCCTGTGGGCTGGGGTGACCTCCTGGGGTACCGGATCGAGTGGGTGCTGTCGGGGTCTGTCCTGACAAAGTGAAATCTCCAACTTGCCGCTTCGCAGTCCGATATCGGGCGGGGGGGGGGGCGGGTTGGGGAGGGCATAATGAGCTTGGTACAAAGCTCGACGGCTCGCTGACGCCATTTCCTAATGTTCTATTTCAGTATTTAACTACTATTTTATGGTGAATTTTCGTTCTGCGATTTACCATAGTCAATAATTGCTTATGATAACTAATGATAACGCTAAGAATAGTATTCTTAATTGACAACAACAAACGATTAGCAATGCATAAGATATATAAATTATTAAATTTATTAAATGGGCATATCTCAGCATAAATTAGGAAAAGGCGAAAAGATATTTGCGTTCTGTTTAGCATGAAAAAAAATTTAAAGTTTGACTTCCGTTTACAACGTTTAAATATAATGAGTGGAATTAATAACAATTTTAGTTCTTATAAAAAAAATTACACCACTAACATTGGACACTGAGTGTCAGTGGAAGTTATTTGAAATATGTGTTGTATTACCATTACCATTGAATACTACCAATAGAGTTTTTAATATTATAGAGAGCTTTTACACTAAAAAAAATGTTTCCTCAATGTCACGTTGACCTACCGTCTGTTTTGTAGAAAATCTCCGACACCAGCAGGTCCACGTCCGCTGTAAGTATGTGAATTCCGTTCCAGGTAGTGTAGCTCAAGGTTCCTAAATTCCCCAACATGTATTGATCTCCCGGTCTGCCTGACCCGCAGTAGCCACGGTCACCTATAATACAAAAGTCTTTTTCTAGAAGGCTCTTTTGACAATGAACTTCAACCCCACACGAGTCCGAGTCTCTGATTATTTCCGAGGACAATATGATTTAATTTTAAAGGTCTTAAGGGTAACCGCCAAATATCCAAAATAGCATCCAAATAAGAAGTTTAGTGACGATTGCTTCTTCAGCTTTTACCGGCCACTGTCAAAATTTCACGTCTAGTCACCGAGTGTTACATTGATATAAAGTGTGAAAATATGTGTCGAATTTGAAGTAAGTTCTCATATTATTACGCAAGACGCTCTTTTTGTTCAATGGACTCAACATATTTTATTTTTTTTAAAAGCAGAAGCTCGTTTAGGGAGAATACGTAACGAACCGCACAACGAAACAAATTATTATTATTTTATTTGAGAGATTTATTCTACGTTCCTTCATCACAAAAGGAAATAGAGCAAGAAAACCGTCCACGCGCCCCCCCCCCTTCCCAGCTGCATGGCATCACACCTTATATTAAAATAAACACCCAGTAAATGTTCGAAACAAATTATGTTTGTCTGTACTTAATAATTTTTTTTTCTTCTGGCATCCGTCCGTCACAATGTGACGATGGAGTGGGCTTCGTAGGATGAAATCCACATAGCCTGGGATTAAACTTCAAGGATTATAGGCTGGTTCCCAACAGCAAATCGCCTCTCTCCACGCCTCTGGGTAACCCAAGGGAACATCATTTGGATGATACAGCTTGGCACCAGTGACGTCGCAGGAGTTGCCGGAATGTTTCATTCTATCAATGTTCTCCGCCTTTCGGGACTCCAGCTCCGGGTTTGATTTCAGGGTTTCCTTCTCTTAGATCCAAGGTTAACGAGTCTCATCTACCCTGGGCTCTGGCTGGAATTGAACTCCAGACCACCAACTTGAGATTTGCTCAGTTTAGACCATTCGGCCACCCAGCACCCTTAATAATGCTCACCATGAAATGGCAAATAACAATAGAGAATGAGAATAAACGTATTTGATGTAATTGTATCTTCCTCTCAGATAGTTTTTTTTTTTTTTGTTGTTGATCCATTTGTTCGCAAGTTGAATAAAGAACGATAAACCTGGCATCCGCGGACAGCAATAGCTGACGTGGTAATAGAGGTGGTATCCCTGTATTAGGGATGGTAATCCCTGCACTAGAGCTGACCACCCCTGCTATAGAGGTGGTCACCCCTGCTATAGAGGTGGTCACCCCTGCAATCAGTGTTTCTTTCAGAAATTTTCCCCCCGGGGAGCACTTCATATTTTCGGGGNTTGTTGCACAAATTTTTCCTCCGGGGGGCCACTTGACTTTCCCAGTGAGGGGGGCACTGCCCCCCCCCCCCGGAGATATAGCTGAAAGAAACCCTGCCTGCAATAGATGTGGTCACCCCTGCAATGGAACTGGCTGCTCCTGCAATGGAGCTGGTCACCCCGGCAATAGAGATGAGAGTATAGACCACCCCATGTTCACTTACCAAAGTAGTCTCCCCCTGGCCATGTAAGCTGTACAGCCTCCACCTGACATTCATCTATACTGTTCCTGTACTTCGGATCGATGCTGAACTTGCGGAAGTTAGCCACAAGTGCCGTCCCTTTGTCTGGCTTGAGCGTCAGGGCGCAAAATGTGTTACTGGGCAGGTACGTTTTCTCTGAGATTGCAAGTCTGACGTCACCGTTAACAGTTACGGTTTTCCCGCACAACTGATCCAGATGTACTAAAAGAATTTACAACTGATCCAGATGTTCTAAAATAATTTACAACTGATATAGATGTACTAAAAGAATTTACAACTGATCCAGATGTTCTAAAAGAATTTACAACTGATATAGATGTACTAAAAGAATTTACAACTGATCCAGATGTACTAACATAATTTACAACTGATCCAGATGTACTAAAAGAATTTACAACTGATCCAGATGTACTAAAAGAATTTAGCAGTGAAGAAACATTTCCCATTAAAATTGTAAGGTATTTTTTTCTAAATACGTCATTGTTTAAAAATAATAATTATGTATCAGTGTTATAGATCTTATTTAATAAAGTCTAAGTTATATGATAACCTAGTTTTTGTTATGAAATTAGAAAGTCTTGACCTTGTTGTAAAATGTGTTTAAATGTAAGTTTGACTTATCATTGAGTGATCCAGTACAAAGAGACAGAGGGGCGCCAAAAGTTAGAATCTGACACATAAAATGGCGCCGTGGCGCAAAAATGACGTTACGTAAACCACAAATCAGAATGGCATCGCAATGACAGTATCTTCTGATTTGCGGAAGGTACAAAACAGATAATTTGCGCCCAAAAAATGGCACCAAGCAATTTTTAAAAATGCACCTTTACGTTAACATACCTAACTTGTATCAAAGACACAAATGTGCGAAACGTTAAATAGACTGACAAGCCTAATGTGATTGTATGGCTATTACCTTAATGACACACATCTCTATTAAAGCCACCGATGTAATTTGTTTTAGATGATATTGTATCGCCATCCTTTAAATGAGTCTAGATATATAAATAACATTCATTAAGTGTTTTACTCGTATAATTATTTCCGTAATTGTTCTAGATATAATACATTTATTATGTATAGAGTTGTTCTCTTTCAATCGATATCCTAAATAACATCCTTAAAAAAAATACAAATCGCAACATCAAGAGGTAATATAAAATATTATTAGAGAACTATACTGTAACATACTACTTACAAACAGTTGGGTAGAGTGTAGCTGTACAAACATAGGAGTATAGCACTGAAGCAATTATCGCGTCTCGTATTATGCGCATCGCATTGTTTGACGTCATCACGGCAAAATTCAGCTGTACTTAAATAATGGAATGCGATCAGTAGAGGTGTCATAAGCTACACGTAAGACAACTACACGACATACGCTTTATCTACACATTGTAACATAGCACATTTGATACTTTTCAATACTTTCGTAATCATGAGACATATTAATGGAATCGTTTTTTCATGTGTGTGATATAAATAATTATTTTTTAATTTAAAAAGAAAACACACAAACATATTTACAACCTGGCCACGTTAAAAGTAAATATTATGTTATCTCAGCAACACATCACAGTAAATAAAGCTAAATTGATAATTTATTTATAGGCTAGATATAGCATATCAGTGAAAAGATTTGAAGCACACAGATTGACGTGCAACATATTTTAATAGGTTTATTTTTTCCTTGTCATTTAGCATCTTCAACTTGCCCGACTTCATCAGCACATCAGATGTAAGCATCGTAGAAAGAAAACCTCGAGGTTGTCCATTAATTTATAATGCATGTGTAAAATGCGTTAATTAATTTGTCTCCTCCTACAACATTGAACAAACAAAACTCGACTCTCTAGGCAATAATTGTGCAGTAAAAATTGTTGGATGGCAAAGCCAAAGTTTCACATATATATGTAACATAGTTACATTTCTGAATTAAATATGGCTAAAATGAACTTTAAAATAATGTTTAATAAAAAAAAACATTAAAAAGATGTAGATTTTTTAGAACTGTGTCTAGTTTTTATTTCCACATTGGATTAATGAAAAATACTAGGTTTTTTTAATACATGTCTTCATTATATGCATTTTTTTAAAAATTGCTTTAAAAACTTTCAATTCACAATCTTTAATTTACATATAATTTCGATCACAAGGTCACTAAATGATAACATCATACATTATTAATGCAAGGAAACACCTTATGTAACCGTGGAATGAATGAAAAGAGTTTTTTCACCAAAGTAACCTTGGTGTAAACCAACAGAGAGTTTCACCAAAGTAACCTTGGTGTAAACCAACAGAGAGTTTCACCAAAGTAACCTTGGTGTAAACGAACAGAGAGTTTCATCAAAGTAACCTTGGTGTAAACGAACAGAGAGTTTCATCAAAGAAACCTTGGTGTAAACGAACAGAGAGTTTTACCAAAGTAACCTTGGTGTAAACGAACAGAGAGTTTCATCAAAGTAACCTTTGGTGTAAACCAACAGAGAGTTTCATCAAAGTAACCTTGGTGTAAACGAACAGAGAGTTTCACCAAAGTAACCTTGGTGTAAACGAACAGAGAGTTTCATCAAAGTAACCTTTGGTGTAAACCAACAGAGAGTTTCATCAAAATAACCTTTGGTGTAAACCAACAGAGAGTTTCATCAAAGTAACCTTGGTGTAAACGAACAGAGAGTTTCATCAAAGTAACCTTGGTGTAAACCAACAGAGAGTTTCATCAAAGTAACCTTTGGTGTAAACCAACAGAGAGTTTCATCAAAGTAACTTTGGTGTAAACCAACAGAGAGTTTCGTCAAAGTAACTTTGGTGTAAACGAACAGAGAGTTTCATCAAAGTAACCTTGGTGTAAACGAACAGAGAGTTTCATCAAAGTAACCTTGGTGTAAACGAACAGAGAGTTTCACCAAAGTAACCTTGGTGTAAACCAACAGAGAGTTTCGTCAAAGTAACTTTGGTGTAAACGAACAGAGAGTTTCATCAAAGTAACCTTGGTGTAAACGAACAGAGAGTTTCATCAAAGTAACCTTGGTGTAAACCAACAGAGAGTTTCACCAAAGTAACCTTGGTGTAAACGAACAGAGAGTTTCATCAAAGTAACCTTGGTATAAATTCACACACATTCCTACACAGAGTCAAATACACACAACGTACACATACACATCACCCACATACGTACACACACAAACACGCGTAAGTACACACACAAATACTTACACGCATACGTACACTCACAAGCACACAAAAACAAACACACATAAGTAAACAAACAAACACAGATAAACACACACACGAACACATACAAGCACACAAAAACACATACACATACGTATATACACACACTTAAATAAACAGTAACCGCTAACATTGTTTTATTGAACTCATATTTTATTTTTTAAAAATGTATTTAGTGTTTCGTTCCAGAAATTAAAAAAAAATATGTATCGCTTCGTCATATCGCTAAAATGTAATGTTAAAATATGTTACATGTGTCGTTTTATTTTGAAATGTACGTCTTTCACTAACCTAAACACACACGTGTATATGTAATATGTCGAGATTAAACGTTTTGATTCTTCGGTGTCTATATTAATGGATGAAAAGTCCCTAAATTTTGACGGGTCGCAGCTAGTATTTCAAACATAACCTGGATGCACTGCTTAAAAGCAGCTTGATTCATATAAATAATTATTAGTACTAATGTTACATTCTCAATAAAACTTTAAATAAATAGTGAAACGAGAATTTGAAATAAAAGAATAACTGTAATTGTTTTGTGATTTCTCGTCAGAAAGTGTTCTACTGCCTTTCTAGCAACCACTTTTCTTCATTCAACCAGCTTGTGTGTTTGTTTGTGCGCCCAACATTATCTGTGCTGTACGTAGCCGCGACGCCGCCATCTTATTTGATAGACGCGACAGCCCACGCATAAAATGAAAAGCACGAGGATGATTGGCACAAGGACAGCCACAGCCACGTTACCAGGGGACGTCCCGCAGTCATTCTCATCCCTGTTGTTGCCGCAGTCGTCATATCCGTTACAGGTAAGACTGTTATCTATGCACATGTTCTCGTGCAGGCAATCGAACTGGCCCCCGTTGCAATCTAAGAAAAAAAATATTTTTAAGTAAAATATGAATTTTTGAAATCGATTCTACAATAAATGTTTCGATGAATATGAGTTGACTTCGATCACAATGAGTTGACTTAGATCAAAATGAGTTGACATATGGCTAATAGGCGTGTTGTTATTAAATCTTTTATTTTAACTTCGCTTCTGTCCGTGGCTGGCTAAATCTTTTGAAGTCTAATTGACCCACATCCCGTCAAACAATCAAGCTGAAACTTCGCACGCAGACTTGCTGCACATTGCGAAACATTTTATTACAATTTTTAGAGGGTATTTAAATTTGTTTTTCTTTCTAAACTTTATGGTATCAAGATCAACAAAGATTTATTTTTAATCCTTAAAATATATCCGTACTTAATCGTGGTCAATTCAATTTTGTCATTTAATGACTGTTAAGTCAGTATTGAAAAGCATCGATGCCTGAAACACAATATTTTATTCAAAGCTCATAATTCGTGAATACTTACGTCCTGTGATATTTTTGTCAAACCATTCAGTGACCAAGAGACTTATATCTGGTGTTATCAGCGAACTGAAGTTTCCTGTCTTGAAGGTGTAGTAACCGACAGACCCCAAATTGAACTGACCTTTCGGTCCATTTGACCTACAGTAACTAATGTTACCTTTTGAAAGAAAACAAAACACACAAAAGTTTGTAAGATCTGTGTGACTAATTGTAAAAAGGCTCTTATCTTTTCAAATCATCCATAATATAATTTAAAAGGAATCAATTACTACTATTGCAGTCTTTCTATACTTCCAGAACCGCCTCTGGTCATAATTTCAAGGTCACATGCCAGGTACATGTGGTCTAAATCCATCGTAGAAATATTTTTCAGTCTTAAAGTTGAAGATGACCGCTAAAACATTTAACAGCAAACCACTGTACACATCAACCGTATGTTATTGGCAGCTGATTACCAAAATGCGTTAGAAGAGGTTGTAAAATAACAATATATATATTTTTAACAATGTTAAATTTAAAATGTATATATTCGCTTACCAAAGAGAAAGGGATCCGATGCGTTTGCCAGCTGTATCGACTCGTAACGACAAACCTGTGGATCGGTGTACAAGGGACGCAAGCGGTACTCGACAACCCTCGCCACGATGCCGTCCCCTCGGGAAGGCAGTAGCTTTAAGCTACACCTGATGTTCGGCAGAACGAGTGGCAGGCGGGAAATTTCAATCAGCTTGTCGCGGCTAACAAGCAGATAGTAATTCAGGCAGTGATCTGTTATGTAAACTGTGAACATGAATAATTTTTAAAAATCGTATTACTATTTAAAGTTTTAGTACTGCGTGCTGTAAAATAATTTATTACTAGCATGTTCTTATTTTTTTTACTTAATGCAGTATGATAAAATACTTCCTTTAATTTTTTTTTCAATTTAATTGTTTTGTGATTTCTCTTAGACTGTATTTTCATACTTTTCAATTTTTGCATATTTTTTCTCTCATTGTCTAGTTTTCTCTTGTGAATTGTTGCTTTTAATTTCGTTTTCTGTAATTCAAGTGCTTTAAAATATAGTGGTACCTTGGGTTACGAACATAGTTCTTTCCATAACTCGTTTCGTAAACGGAAACGTTCGTAACCCGAAACATTAAAATCAATAGAATAGAGACAATCCGTTTCAATATGAAAGAATCGTTCTTTTTTTTAAAAATTAACATCCGGTCTTTTACTTGACTAAACGCTAAGTTTACGCGCACTTCACGTAGTTAGTAAAGAGAAAGAAAACAACTCAATAAATTAAATGTGATAGACAAAAAATAGAATTTAGTCTATGTTTCTTACCAAGAAGACGATCATGAGAAATGTGTCACTTTCTTTGCTATTCTGAAACATTAGCTTTAGGAGCTTCTCTTTGCTGTTTCTTGGCAGCCAAGCTCTTCTCTATCTCTCTCTATGTGTCTCTCTCTCTCTCTCTTTTTCTCTTTCTCTCTCTCTCCCTATTTCTCCCTTCTCTCTCCATCTCTCACTCTCTCTTACTATCTCTCCATTTCTCGCTCTCTCTTTCTCTCTCGCTCTCTCTCTCTCTCTCTCTCTCTCTCTCTTCCTCTTTCTCTCTTGCCTTCGTCCGTAAACTGAGGCACTGTTCGTTTGCCGAGATAAAATGTTGTCGAAGTTGTTGTTCGTAACCCTAACTGTTCGTGACCTGTGGCTTTCGTATCCTGAGCTACCACTGTATCTCATTTTTATTATTTCATTCAAATGGTCAGAACGCGATATGTTCTTTATTAATAAGAACAACAGTTTAGATTCTAACACAAGTACCGTAATACTATATTTAAAAAAGATAATCATCTAAATATATATATATATATATATATATATATATATTGCATCTGGTGTGGCTGCGTCCTTTTCACAACCAGCCCTCTCACTAGTCAACATGTTTTATATTAATAGTATGGAATTGGGGGAGGGGGGTCAAGAAGCGAGCGTCAGGTGTGACGGTTGAACTCGAGCAAAAAGTTTGAATTTTTTCTTAGGCGACTGTCATATTAATCAATAAAGAGTCAAGTGTATGGTGTAGGACTGTCTGTATGACTGTCTATTGGGATGTCTGTCTATTGTTTAAAGAGCGGGTAGGTAGGGTGTAGGACTGGGTGGAGACCTATTGTTTAAAGGTTAGCGTGTGGGGTGTAGGACTGCCTGCAGGACTATTATATTAAAATTTATTATAGAACTTGAGAAGTTAACTTATTCTTGGTAACACTTGGACCCACCGGGTATTTATTTTTTTGAAATACATGGACTCTGTTTAAAAGCAAAAACTGGCCTGGACTCTGTTTAAAAGCAAAAACTGGCCTGGACTCTGTTTAAAAGCAAAAACTGGCTAGGTTGAGTCCTAATAAATATTATTTTTATTTTATCTTTAAAAAAAATATATATTGATTTTTTCCCCCTTCTCTTGGTCTACGCAGAAAACTATTATTTTCTCTAGTTGAAATAAATGTTAAAACGTAAACTCTGACTTTTACTGGCTTCTAAATAAACACATTAGTAAGATAGTGAGAGGTCTGGGTGACCAACAACCTTCTCTGCAAAAGGAAATCTTTATGTCTTAGTGAGAGGTCTGGGTGACCAACAAGCTTCTCTGCAAAAGGAAATCTTTATGTCTTAGTGAGAGGTCTGGGTGACCAACAAGCTTCTCTGCCAAAGGAAATCTTTATGTCTTAGTGAGAGGTCTGGGTGACCAACAACCTTCTCTGCCAAAGGAAATCTGTATGTCTTAGTGAGAGGTCTGGGTGACCAACAACCTTCTCTGCAAAAGGAAATCTTTATGTCTTAGTGAGAGGTCTGGGTGACCAACAAGCTTCTCTGCCAAAGGAAATCTTTATGTCTTAGTGAGAGGTCTGGGTGACCAACAAGCTTCTCTGCCAAAGGAAATCTTTATGTCTTAGTGAGAGGTCTGGGTGACCAACAACCTTCTCTGCAAAAGGAAATCTTTATGTCTCAAACTAAAGCGAGATCAAGATATTCTGGCCCTATGCTGGATTTAAAAGAATTTTCTTTTATTAAAAACTTACAAAGAAGTGGATGTTATTTCGTTCAACTGCTTCAGTCTAGATGACTTACCTTTGCCTGGGCTATAAGTTCCTTGAACAAGTGTGACCAAAGATGCCGCTGAGAGCAGCGTAAATATAACATGCATTTTCCAATTTTGAATCTTCGATGAATTCTGTACAAAATCGAAATTGCGGTATTTTTATTTTATATTTTTGGTTGAATTATAATTTTATTTATTTCTTTTTGAGAGTCAGTAAAAGCAGTGGGGATAAAAATCTTAAAAGAATTTCCTTTAATTGAAACTATGCTCTACTTGACTTGCTAATGTATTAATCAGATAAATAATTCATCTACAAACATTTCTATTTTAGCTATGTTAATTTTTTAATACGTATATAAATATAGGAGCCAGAACGATCAATACATAGAGCGTTGGCCCTGAATATATAGCAGAAGAAGAAATATATTTAAACTGATTTCTTTTAGAATTTACTTGACATAACTTACCGTATCTTTCACAGGTCGCAATTAATGTCTTCACCTAACTACCACATTTATTTATTAGATGTTTAAATGAAAAGAAACGAAATATTCAAAAAATCAAATCATTTTTATAAGAAAAAACGTTTTTTTAAAATATACGTTTATTAAATTATGCATATGTCTATAACGCCAGCCTTCCTTGCCAAATGAATATCAATGACCTCTAGAGCTTTTCACATGCGGTATGGTTTCAAGATTATTTTCTTTCCTTAGAACCTGACCTCTTTCAAGAAGGATCTCAATTCTTGGAAACTTTACATCTATCTTATCCCATTTAGAAACAAAACAAAAACACGATAAGATGTTTGATTTTAGTTCACATTTTGATTTGCCCTGTGATAAATCAAGCACAAGAAATATAAATATAAATGTCTATATAACTGCATGTTATTTTGGCCTGAAAACAGGGTCAAGGCCGAGACCAAAGGAATTAGAATAGATATTGAATTGACAGTTAAAACTAATTTGAAGGGTTTCCAAAATTTTTTCAGAAATAACGTCATATAATGTCAATGGTATTTTAGACAAATATATTTTCGGTTGATTTTTTTTTAAAACTACAATTAACAAAATGTAGATAACAAATTATATATTTAAATACGAACTGCATGGCCATATACTTGAGCCAGTTTCATCCGTAAAGTACCTGGGTGCTAGCATTCAAAGAGAGGTCCGCTGGGGCGAGCATATTAACAATGTGTGTAACAAGGCAAACACGACCTTGGGGTTCTTAAAGCGTAATCTAAAGATTGGCAACTTCAGTGTAAACGAAAGAGCCTATAAAGCCTTTGTCCGTCCGGTTTTAGATTATGCATCTTCAGTCTGGGACCCATTTACCCAGAAGAGCTTTGACAGGTTCGAGGCGGTACAGCGACGGGCAGCACGCTTTGTCCTGAACCGCTATAGGAATACCTCTAGTGTTGGCAGCATGCTGGAAACACTAGGTTGGCCACCAGGCTCTCCATAATGTAAAAGATAAATAATGGGCCAGTCCACTGTTCCAGTATGAACGGAAACTCGTCCCTCTCCCACATAGACAGCGACGAGGCCATGACAGGCTATTCCGGCTCATATCAGCAAGAAGCCTGTAAAGGAACTGCTCATTCCTGCCAAGGACAATCAGGGACTGGAACAAGCTTTCAAAAGGAACTGTTGAGGCGACAACACTAGACACATTTGCGTCTATTACCTCAAGCTTTCCAACCTCTGGTGCATGATTTCCTCACAAAGTAGCCCTTGCAATCAGTGACATATCCTCATCAAGACCAGGCACATAAACATTGCAAATCCCCTCTACATGCATAGGAGCCAAAATGATCAATAAATTGATCGTGGGCCCTTAATACATAGTAGAAGAACTATGATGGGGGTTAAAAATTGATAAGATGTGACAAGATGGATGATAAACAGTTGATACGTTGATTAAGAATTATTGAAATTTAAGCGTTTCGAGCTCTTTTAAATCGCTTAACAATCATCAATTAAATTATATTTCTGCGTGTGACCATCAGACCGATCATAGAGTTTCAGTCTTTTGGACTTAACTTTTCACAGCCGAACCTTGGCCGCTGGTTTACTCTGGTCTTCAGATTTTGCTATTTCCCCCCCCCCGCAGGGACTTCATTACCCGCATCCTCTCTGCCAGTTTGTATAGCCTTTTCATCGTCATCTTAACCTGGCCGTGGTACACCCTCAAACGAGCAATCAACGCAGTCCACTAATAGAGTTTCAGTCTTTTGGACTTAACTTTTCCCAGCCGAACCTTGGCCGCTGGTTTTCTCTGGTCTTCAGATTTTGCTTTTTCCCCCCCCCCCCCGCAGGGACTTCATTACCCGCATCCTCTCTGCCAGTTTGTATAGCCTTTTCATCGTCATCTTAACCTGGCCGTGGTACACCCTCAAACGAGAAATCAACGCAGTCCACTTCACTGATCTTGATAGCAGTGGTGTCTACCTTACTAGTTTTGCACGAGTCACTGATGGGTTGAGAAGAAATTGATAAGATGTGACAAGATGGATGATAAACAGTTGATTAAGGACTAGAGAAATTCAGCGTTTCGAACTCCTTTAAATCGCTTAACTTTCATAAAATCTATCATTGCAAACGATTATTTTTTTTAGGGTGGTCTTATTTACGGCGGTACTCAAGCTCAGAACTAGGCCCACCTCGCTTCATATAAAGATTAGCAACAAGAAAAAAAGAAACATGACATTTAAAAAAAACAGGTACATAAAATTATTTATTTAAAAACAGCTTTGTAAATATATTGACCTATATTAGTGCTATTTACCCTTGTGTAGCCACGGACGGCACCCAACAGCATCAAGCATTGTTTCTCGATCAGAGTGGGGTGAGAATGAGTTGGAATAGTAGAGTTGTAAGAGATGTGTCTTGAGATCAGTTTTGAAGGCTTGGATGGATCGGTATATTGAGGATGTGTAATGGGAGAGAATTCCATTGTTTGGGGGCGCAGAAAGAGAACGATCGTTCACCGTATGTTTTAGTGCGTGTCTTGGGAACAGAAAAAAATATCTGTGTTTTCGAAGCAACCACGCTGTCGAAGGGGTGAATAGACAGAAAGAAGTTCAGTAAAATAGGAAGGGCAGCAACCATTGAAAAAGTTGCGACAGAGAAAAGAAATCTTGTAATCCATACGTGCCTGTAAAGGGAGCCAATGAAGTGAGCGAAGTAGTGGAGTGACGTGTTTATTGGCTATTAATGTGTTTGAATTCAAACGAAATGGATTCTAGAGAAGCACAAGTTTTCACTAAATACGAAATACTCATTGTAAACACGCAACATTTTATGATGAGCACGTAGTTAATGAGAATTATAAGTCGTTTTAAAAATTTAGAAGCCCCCCAATTAGAAACATGTTCTTTGTGAATTCTATCAGCTTTTAGGATACGATAAGATATAGTTAATGCTTTATACAGCTTCATACCACATGAAATAAGTAGTGAGGCATGTGTTTGCTGATGAGCGCACCGCATCATTAGAACTCTTGTTTGGCTAAGAGAGTTACTACATTCACTTATTCAGTTGTCTTCCTTTGTTTTTGTTGTTTTGTTGTTGTTTTTTTTTTTGGGGGAGGGGTTTGTTCGTTTGTTTGTTTTTTTGTTGTTGTTGTTTGTTGTTTTTTTTTTGGGGGGGGGTGTTGGGGGGGGGGAATAAAAGATTCAATGTTGACAACTAACTAACGTAGATTGGGGTATTTCAAAAAAAAAATTAAAGCGCTATATTTTATGAAGGATTTTTCAAGTCTGCGTAAGTGAAGCATTCAGTTTTGTGTTGAAGTGCCCAGATTTTGTTCTTCATTTGCACTGGATATTTTAATTCATTTGCGTGTTCAAAAGCGGCTAGTAAAGTTTCGCTTAGAGAGCACAATTGGAGGCACTCTATGTTGACTAATATTACGAACAGCATGTCAACAAAGAACATATACAATCAAAACACATGTGTATTAGGATTTATCTATTTCTTGATTTTATCAATTACATCTGTGTTTCAATTTTTTTCTCCATTAATGCAAAGATAAAATATTGATTTATGGTTGCTGCCAATGCGGTACTTTTGATTCTTTGGCTCGACGTTCATGCAAGGGCGTCTTTTCTGTTTCATATTGTGTTCATATTTGCGAAGCCAATTTATATAAATGCCGAGATGAAAGTTAATGAACCAACAGTGATTTAGTTTTATCAACTATTGTTGTATAGTAAACCTCCAAAAGAGGTTAAGTTACGTTTAAGCGTCAGCAACGCACAGTTTATGACACGTGAACACAAAAATAATAACGCTGGGAGCCACCAGCCTCCTTGTCATTTCCACATGTTTAAAGAGGGGATTAGAGGCAGAGGTTAAGAGAATGGAGAAAAGTTGGGCTTAGCTAGCAAAGATAGTCAAGGAAATGAACAGATGGAAGAGTCTTGTGGATGGCATATGCTCCATTGGGCTGGACTAGCAAAGATAGCCAAGGACATGGACAGATGGAAAACTATTGTGGATGGCCTATGCTCCATTGGGCTGGACTAGCAAAGATAGTCCAGGACATGGACAGATGGAAAACTATTGTGGATGGCCTATGCTCCATTTGGCTGAACGAGCAAAGATAGCCAAGGACATGGACAGTACCTTTTGATAACACCTACCGGATACGAGGTAAACCGACTTGGAGCAAAGATAGCCAAGGACATGGACAGATGGAAAACTATTGTGGATGGCCTATGCTCCATTTGGCTGAACGAGCAAAGATAGCAAAGGACATGGACAGATGGAAAACTATTTTGGATGTCCTATGCTCCATTGGGCTGAACGAGCAAAGATAGTCCAGGACATGGACAGATGGAAAACTATTTTGGATGTCCTATGCTCCATTGGGCTGAACGAGCAAAGATAGCCAAGGACATGGACAGATGGAAAACTATTTTGGATGTCCTATGCTCCATTGGGCTGAACTAGCATAGATAGTCCAGGACATGGACAGATGGAAAACTATTGTGGATGTCCTATGCTCCATTGGGCTGAACTAGCAAAGATAGTACAGGACATGGACAGATGGAAAACTATTGTGGATGGCCTATGCTTCAAACTATTGTGGATGACATATGCTTCATTGGGAATGAGACAGACTAAGAAGAAGAAACAAGCAACGTGAAAATAAGAGAAAAAATAATTTTAATTAATTTTTTTTTTCCTTTAAAAAACACGTATTATTTTTTTCCTAAATACTGGCGTACTTGGTTAAAACGTTTTTATAAATAACAATAGTTGCGATTCCGAAGAAATAGTGATTTATAAATAGTTTGAAATAAATGACGGAATACACGCACACACTTTTTTGTTGTTGTTTTTTTTTAAAATTAATTATTTTTTTCAAAGGGATAACTTTACAGGAACAGAAGCCATCTGCCGCCGTTGAAAAATTGTAAAACCCAATTAAAAATTAAGATTATGTATTATTGAATTAAAATTACGCTGTAAATTATTTTACATGTAACTTGACACCAAATCATCAGCAGCCCAAGACAAATAGATACGACCCTAGACCAGGGACGTGCTGGCTCACGACGACGCGACGAGCATTCGTCGTGGGCCTTTTTGGGCAGTTATTACAACCTCCGGTGTGCGTGGGGGGGGGGGCGCGCACCCTCCGGGCCTTTCTTACTACACCGTTCGTCACGGGTTTCCATGTGCCAGCACGTCCCTGCCCTAGACATTAGACACACACTGACTTGTCCATATAAGTCCTGCTTTAAAACTCGTGTCATTATAATCGTGAGAAATTTAACTCTTATTTGCGTGCTGTTACCTTTCTTCCTATACTGATATCACTGTTATTTTTATAAGTTGTTATGACCAGAGTGGACACCTCAAATGAGTATCAGTTAGTGGGGATTAACTACGAATTATTTCTAACAACTGTAATAATACGAATGTACCAAAAAACTAAATCAAATACTGGAAGTAACACTGGGCTCTAGCATTTCATCTTTCATCTTGGAAAACATATCAACGTTCAAATGAAATACAAACACCTTGCTTCAAAAGAAGTCGTTTTTATTACTTTAAAAAAAAAATTATGAGCTACTCTTTGTAATCATTTCATCTCATTCCTCATTTAAATTTCTTCACAAACAAAAGCCAGAGATTTCAAGCTGCTTTGGTCCCCCGTAAGTCTCCCTTTAAGTCTCCCCCTAATCTCCTGTAAGCCTCCCTAAGTCTTCTGTAAGTCTTTTATACGGTAAGTCTCCTGTAAGTCTCCCCTGGGTCTCCGTCTAAGTCTCCTGTGCCACGCATTCTTCAACCAAGTTTTAAAACAAAATAATTTTAGGCAGGATTTCGCTAACTGTTTTCTCAATCCAAATTTACATTAACCATTCGGTATTTGCCAAGTTAGTTCGTTCACACACATTTAACTGTGTTTGAATGTTAACTTGACAGACGTGCTGTCAACATTTCTTTTTCCTCGGGGCCAAACAAACTGTATGACGTCGTCCGCTACTTTTGCAAACTGACTCCATTACTGGTACTGTACGTAGGCAACCCTTAACCTCTGCCTTCTGACAAGCAAAGACACGGCAATGACCAGAACGACGAATATAAAGACACCAGCGACGATGGCCCCGATGACCCCGGCGGCGATGGTGATGGTACAACCTCCGATCTCGTCGTCGCCATTAGCACAGTCGTCATATCCGTTACACGTGAGCTGCTGGTCGATGCACTGGTTGCTACGGCCCCCGCAATCAAATCTGCCACCGGTACAATCTGGAAGTTGTTGCAATTTTCGTGGTTTATTATGGAGTTGGGGGGAAATGTTGAAGTCATTTGTAAAACATGATGATTTAGAACAGTGGTTCTCAACCTTTATAATGCAGCAACCCTTTAATACAGTTCTTCATGTTGTGGCGACACCCAAACATTAAATTATTTTCGTTGCTACCTCATAAATATGTGTTTTTATGATCTTAGGCGACCCCTGTTTAAGGGTCGTTAGACCCCATAGGGATCGCGATCCACAGGTTGAGAACCGCTGACTTAGACTAAAAACCGATTGACATACAAACAAACATTCATGGTCCACCAGAAAAACTGTGTAAGACTTGAGGAACAAAAAAAGAAACGTCTATACATATTTAATACTAAATTTCTTTTGACATATTCCGATTTCACTTTGTCCACTTAGTGTTAAAAGTCTGAAAGTTTTGATTCAAGAAACTCATCTCCACTTCCTTGGCCCTCCACGCTATCCTTAGATTTACTACTTTACTTAGGATTGTGTTTTGGTTCCCTTTAATGACGGTATCTTGTAAATGTTTTTTTCCTTGTTTTCTGTTGTTTTTGTGTGTGTGTTTTTTGGCGTTACTTGTTGATTTTTGAGACCTAAAGGCTGTTTCTTTAGTATTAAATAGTCTTTAATCTGATAATGTCTGAATAAATTAAGTAATTAAATTTTTTTTAAATGTGTATCGTCCATAGGAGTGAATTTATATTTCTGGTGGACTTTGCATAGATTTTAGGATTCACAATATCAAATTCAAACCCAGTTTGGTGGTGACATTATATCATTTCTTCATTTTAAAGCCAAGCTTGCTGATAAAACATTACAAATTACTGTGACAGGACATGATGAAGGGTGCAAAGTATTTAAAGGAATTTTGAGCTGCACGGTGAGACACTGAAAAACGTGGTACTTACAATTTTGAGCTGCACGGTGAGACACTGAAAAACGTGGTACTTACAATTTTGAGCTGCACGGTGAGACACTGAAACACGTGGTACTTACAATTTTGAGCTGCACGGTGAGACACTGAAACAAGTGGTACTTACAATTTTGAGCTGCACGGTGAGACACTGAAACACGTGGTATTTACAATTTTGAGCTGCACGGTGAGACACTGAAAAACGTGGTACTTACAATTTTGAGCTGCACGGTGAGACACTGAAAGACGTGGTACTTACAATTTTGAGCTGCACGGTGAGACACTGAAACACGTGGTACTTACAATTTTGAGCTGCACGGTGAGACACTGAAACACGTGGTACTTACAATTTTGAGCTGCACGGTGAGACACTGAAAGACGTGGTACTTACAGCCCGTGGTGTTTTTGCTGTACACTTCATTTACGACAAGCTGTATCGACGGTGGCTTCAGATAACTGTATGGTCCAGTTGCGAATCTAAGCGTGCCAATGTTGGTCAAGTGGTACTGTGACGACGGGGAGTATGACTTGCAGTAACCATAGGGTCCTGTGTTTTTTTTTTTTTGAGCACACACCAACACACACAAAGTTAGCAAGCTTACAACGTTAAAATGTCAAGTACTTGAAAACGCATGAAACCAAAACACACGCAAAGAACAATCCTTCAATTAAATTATAGAGGTAAGTATACATGTTACGTGGCCCACAGGGCACATGTCCAATGGGCCATTACCCAAATGAGTACCGGTACTGTATCTGAATGATGATGATGCATTTTGAGCTAATAAATGACAGCCGATAGAAGATACAAATTGTGATATTTTAATATCAAGTTTTACCCCGGATCTAAGAAGTATTAGTTGATGTTTTAAAATGGCGTACACGCATATTACGTGCATATTTTAAATAAAAAAGAATATGACCAACAATTTTTTTTAAAAAAATCACAATATAGAATCAAACCCCCCAAAAAAGACTGATTAGATATCGAACCCTAGAAATAAGCTTTGTCCGCAGATTTTTCTCTGATCTAATTATTTTTTTTTAATGTTGCTAAAACCAAATACCTAGAATGTTTGGATTATTTAGACTGCTCAACTGTATGGCCTCGTACACACAGGTGCTAGAGTAGGTGTACGCGCTGCTCATGGAGTAGCTGTGGAACGACGCCACGACTTCATACCCAGAGTAAGGCATTAAGGTCAAAGAGCACATCCAGTTGCTTGGTAAATAGACTCTGCGTGAAATTTTGATGATCACGTCATTACGGACTGTGAGTGAGCGGCCACAGTAGTCTTCCAAGTAATCTGTGAGACAATTTCAGCACTCGAAATATTAAACTCTGTATTTCGTACAGAGGTGTACACAAGAAACTACTAATCTTCTCATTTTGTTTTGGCGTAATTTTAATTTAAAGTGTACATAATGTCACTGAGTGGCAATCATTATTTTGCCTTATGTGTACGTATTATGTTTAATCCCTGTACACAAAAGTCAAGTCTAACTAAACTTGTTACCAAAGAATGAGTCTTTAAATTAGGCTAGTGGCGAGTAAGAAAAAAAAGCTATACAACCAAGCGTAATTTGATATATAAATTAACAATACAATTCTTTTTTTATCATTTGTGTACTTACATACACTTGGATACCATGAGGCTGAACAGGTAGAAATCGTGACAGCCAAGACAGCGACGGAAAAAATCAATGTTCTGGTAGATAATGTTGACGTCATGTCTGAACAAAAAAAAAGAGAAAGATTTCAGGTCTCATTTACAATAACAATAATTGTGTAATGTTCAGAATAAAATTTTAAGTTCATGTCTTGTTTCGTTTGATGCTTTGATCTCTGCTCAACGTCTTCTTCTTTCACTAATACAGTTTCACATTCTCATGTTTACATGGCTCTGTGTGTGTGGGACGGTCAGTCCGCGCCCCCATGGTATGTGGTGCATTGGGTCGTTGGGATGGTGGATAATTATTTCATCCGGTGGTGCAGCGCTGAGTGGTTCATTGAGGTTTATAGTCGTCGTTATCTTCATCGTTATGGTAATTGTTAATATCATCGTTATGCTCTTGGGCATAGACATCTTTAGCGTTTCGTGTGGGCTGTAGTCATTTGTTATTTTATCGTTGTGGTCATCTTTATCGTCGTCTTTATAGTCATAGTTATTGTCATCGTTGTTGTCATAGTTCTTGGCATCCTTATAACTGTGTTAATGGACATGAACTGTTGAGATGAGAAGGTTATATTTGTGATAAAAATGTCAAGATGAGCTGCAAGGAGAAACATCCATAGACGTTGGATATTGGCCCGTACGAAACATTAGTCTCAAGACTACGGAAAGTTCTAACATTAAGTTCGAAGAAACTTATCAACATACCAGTATTTACCTAAAGGAATTTCAAGTGGGCATAATTTTACCATGAGGATAGTTTTTGTTCCACAAAATTACTATTTTCAAAATCATGCAAAATTAATTGTATTTTTTTCATCAGAACACGAATAATATATGTATGCATGTATGTGTATATTATCATTTCAGTATTTTAGGTTTTCGCTATCTATTAATTTATTTATCACTCATGAAAACTAGTTCAAAGGGTCTTTAAGATTGTAAAAAAAAAAAAAGTACTAGCCATATTGCCCCAATTCCTGGTGTTAGCTCCTCGGATGATTGAATAATGGTATTATTTTTATAAGCTGATTCCTTTATAGTAGCCGAAGTGAATTAAAACGGGCTACAGATAGTCCTACACCAAACCAGTAGCTCTCTATTGATTAATATGATAGATGCTCCCAAATTATTTTTTTTACATGAGTTCACACGTCACGCATGACAGCCTTTTCTTCACTTAGTGCAATGAATATAAAACATGTGGAGTTTGGGGGGGGGGGGGGGGATTGCGAAAAGGAAGAGGGACAAAGCAGAAGAAAAATATATTCAACAGGTTACGCCTCTGTCAGTTACCCCATATCTCATCATACAAAAGGTTGTAAAAAGCTATCACTCGAAAGGAAAATATAACTTTAAAACCTGGAATCTCCTAATCAAAATTTTATCACTATAACAAATTTAATCTGATATAGTTGTGTACTTTAATATATGAGAATCAGTGGCTGTCTTTTGTTTCATTGTTTCACATCAATTCGTACCGCACTATCTCTTTCAAAATCAATGAACCTACAGCGATCATGATAAAAGTTCACCCGAGGGAAAAAAACAAAAAAAACTGAACCAAATGTCAAGTTAAAATCGATAAATTCTGTATCATCAAATGATACAATAATGCAACAAGATATTGTTTTTAAATAACTGAGAGACAGTTTCATTGAACATATTTTCCATTATCTTCAATTTTGAATTTTTCATTATCGGTGGTGCCTAGCCTGCGAGGCAAAGAATCCATGGTTAAAGTTTCCCATCCGAATAAAAAAAACAAAACAAAGAAACAAAGCGCTTATCAAAACGGTGTGTTTTATTTTTGGCGTTATCTTTTAATTGTACACTAAAAGATCACTCGAGATGCTTCAAGTGTTCAAGTGGTTATCTTAGTTTTCTGGACGAACGTATCACACTGCTAGACTTGCCACCCGCCGGCTTGTCGTTGGATCAGAATGCTGTTCAGTACGTTTTAGATTTCTCCCACACAGACCCACACAGACCCGTCACAGACCCACACAGACCCACACAGACCCACACAGACCCGTCACAGACCCGTCACAGACCCACACAGACCCACACAGACCCGTCACAGACCCGCCACAGACCCACACCGACCCACACAGACCCATCACAGACCCACACAGACCCACACAGACCCACACAGACCCGTCACAGACCCACACAGACCCAAACAGACCCGTCACAGACCCGTCACAGACCCACACAGACACACACGTCATCTCTACAACGTGCACGGCATGAGCTAACAGTTAAATAGTCAATAAAGTTTTAAAACTGATTTACATGTACTCTGTGGTAAGACAGAAGGGATTTGTTGATATGCTATCATTATTATCGTCCGAGCTTCGAATCAAATTTTCACAATGAATTTAGATGACATTTAAAAATATCCTGCTAAATTTGAACAAACTTTTGTGTCCCTTAAGAATTGGACAAATTTCAGCTGTGTACTAACTGCGAACACAGAGAACTTTGTGTATTATCTATTAAGAGAGATACTCTTACCAATTATATTTATATACATGCACACGCAGCTCGCGCAAATTTATATTCAAATCGCAAGTTGTTGTAGAATGCCATTTGCATAATAATTGCAAGTAAACTCATGATTTCCGTAAGACAAGCTTCATTTCAACCCAAAATAAAATTTACTGGACTGCAAAGCTATTTCTGCAGACTGTGACGCGTTACACGCCATTGCTCTAACAGAAGCGCCACCGTTGGCGTTTCCAATAGGATTCAACACCTTATTTGTTTAGTTAATGTTATACAATGACAGTGTTTTATGATTTATATTAGGGTAGGAATTGACAGATGTCCCCGGGCGCCAGCTAGTTAGGGGCGCCAAAATGAGCTTTGATATTATTTTATTGATGAAAATAATGGATTTGAGAGTGGGGAAAAAAGAAAAGTGGGCGCTTTAAAATAAATCTTGTCCCCGGGCGCGAATCGTGTCCCCGGGCGCCAAACACTCTCACTACGCCTCTGTTAGGTGCAGAGAATGGATTGTACAACTCCAGGTACAGAGCTGACACGGGCTTTTCTGGATTCGTCATTTGTGCTTTGTAGCAGCTGTAAACAGTGCCACCCAATGGGGTCAATCCCTCGACCTCCCTTCTTCTACGCCACTGGGCTCTTAAAACTACAGTGACTGCAATGACTATAACCACGTCTAAAACTACATGTATTGACTGCTACTAGCTTTAGTTCTTGTATCATACTGGGAAAAGAGGCTAGCGGTAAAACATCGGAAATATTCCATTGTGATTTTTTTAAAAAAACAGTCCATGTCAATTATATTTTTTTTAAAAATTAACATAAAATAGTTAATGTTTATAAACATTACTCACTAGCCCGATAACACATGCACGGCATACGCCTTGAAAAGCTGATGTAGGAGAGAAAACACACAGAACCTTCTAATTACTTCCTGGATTTAACTCCAAAATAGAATGTAAAAAAAAAAAAAATATTCCCCCGTTCGGTCCAGGTACGCTAGAAACACTGACTTACTTGAAACTGAAGTTGAACAATTGGTTTTTAATTTCTTGTATCCTGATTTTTTGGGAGTTTTTTTTTTTTTTTTTCAATATTAATTTGTGTCCTGTGTATCTCACTTCCTGACAGAGAACACGCCAAACAACCTAAGTGACACGTCAATTCACTAACACGCTTTTAAGTAGTGGGATCACTGATATTATTAGATGCTTGCGAAGATTCCCCCCCACACACCAAAAACAACCCACCAACAACCCCGATCACCATCATGTTGATAGAGAGAGGTGGCGAGCCATATCTTAGGCTCAACCGATTACCCTATTGTTATCTTGCTATTATTAGCAATGAAATTAACTTCACTGCAGCTGTATGGGTTGAGATATCAAGACAAAATAGAGATAGTTTGATTTTTGTGTTTGCATCGTGAGAATATATACAGATAATCTATTAACCTTCGCGAATACATTAAATGGTCTTGGTCATTAAATTTAAAAAAAATAATTTAAGTCATTTTATTTCCTAGTCTTTTAATGTATAATCATTTCAATGTGCTACTTAATAGATTCATCAAAAATATTTCAATTTTTTTTTTACTTTTGAGTACTTATTTACTTATTAAACTTTTTTTTTGTTTAAAATCCATATCCTATTTGTAGAATATCTGTAAATGATTTACAGCTATTATGGTTTTCTCAAAAAACGCAAACTGCAATGGTACGGTCACGTAAAAAGGACACATGGGCTGGCCAAAGAAATATTGCATGGCACCACAAGAGGAGAGAGAAGAAGAGGAAGACAAAGAATGAGATGGGAGGACAACATCAAAGAGTGGACAGGACTAACACTGGGCGATGCTGTGCGTAGTGCAGAAGACAGAGACGAAGGGAGGAGGATAGTTCACATGTCATCTGTGGCGCCCCAACGGTCCAAGGACTAAGGGACATGATGATGATGATTTTGTTTTTGACTGTTTATTAATTTAATTACTCCACGAAATATACCACACAGGATAGTGTAAGAGCCACCGGCCCAATCGGGTCATAATCGAACTTTTTTTAATCGCTGTAACTTGTAACACATACATGATAAACTCGATTCAAATGAGATTAACAGCCACAGAGACACATTTTATTTCTGCTGTGTTAACAAACAAATACGTCCGCTTTCATTTGACTATTAACAAGCCCTAGTTGTAAGACCAAGCCCGCAACCTAAGGGTTATCGTTATACTATGGGGCATGTTCAACGGGCAAGACCATTGGGGGCAGTTTATGGGGCCAAGTCCATGGGCGACAGTTTAAGGGGCAAGTCCATTGGCGACAGTTTATGGGGCAAATTCATTGGGGACAGTTTATAGAGCAAGTCCATTGGGACAGTTAATGGGGAAAATTCATTGGCGACAGTTTATGGGGTAAGTCCATTGGGGACAGTTTATGGGGCAAGTCCATGGCGACAGTTTATGGGGCAAATTCATTGGGGACAGTTTATGGAGCAAGTCCATTGGGACAGTTTATCGGGCGATTACATTAGGCAAGTT
This sequence comes from Lymnaea stagnalis, assembly GCA_964033795.1. Classification (NCBI taxonomy): domain Eukaryota; kingdom Metazoa; phylum Mollusca; class Gastropoda; family Lymnaeidae; genus Lymnaea; species Lymnaea stagnalis. The sequence goes on from CAXITT010000142.1 coordinate 43,826, forward strand.
TATGGGGAAGGCCATGGGAAATTCCGTTAGGCAAGAATTTGGGGGAAAGCACGGGACACATAAAGACGAAAGGCAGGAAAAAATATGTGCACGTTCCTCCCACCCACCCTCGACCCCAGGGCCAGCCTGTAGCGGATAGACTTTCTATTCATATATTATGTATGTATGACATCTTTCCATCTGAGGGAGACGATAGATTATCTTTATTGCTTGCAGCTCTTGGTGCATATTCATAAATTATATACAGCAATTTGTTTTCGTTAGGGTCCTGTGCCCGTTCTTATCATTTTCATTGGATAAACGTAATGTTTATTATATTTTAATGGTTACCGGAAATTTGTTTGAAAGAAATTTCGTCGACGGAAAATTGATCGACGGCAGTTTGATAGAGCGGAACTTTGATCGAACGGAAATTTGGCCGAGCAGAATTTTGGTCGATTTTTTCTTCTCCAGTTCACACGATTGAATTTTTGTCGAATTTCTTTTTGATCGCGCTATACTATATAGTAAAAGACAAATAATGCGTTGAAAAAGAAATTTAGACACAAAATTAGATCGTGTGAACTAAAAACAAAATTCTACCCAACTTCCGTTCAACAGAATTTCCCTTCAATAAATATTTCATTCACTGTATGGGACCGAGCTATTGCTCTTTAATGGCCCCGGCAAGTAAGGGCTGCTGGGCAGACCCGTACAACAGGCTCTAGACGTGGTTGGCTGGGAGAACCCCAGTCACGCCAGTCGCTAACGTCGGGCACCCGGCTAGAAGGTGCTCTACTGTTTCCGGTGCCTGTCCACAATGGCGGCAGCTCGGGTCCCGTAGTGGGTTCGACCTATTTAGATAGCTCCTCGTGGGGCAGTGCTCTGTCCTCATTTGTGTGATGAGGCTCTGCTGGTGTCGTTTGGGGTTCCACCATTGATCGCCCTTTCGGTTAGTTTTAGGCAAACTTCCGTTTGAACTGTCGCTATGTTCGTCTAACCACGATAAGAGACAATGACTTGGTTGACCACGTGACTGATTGCCAAGATACCGACAACAATGTGATACAGTTAACAATCGCATCGTAACAAGGCCGAATTTTTTTTTGGGGGGTGAGGGGGAGGAATAATAAACAGATTACATTGTCCAACTGATTGTGTCCCAATGAATGTAAGCGATGAGTCCGAATACAGTCTTCACAGCTTATTGTTGTCACTCCCCAACTCTAACGCCCGAGATTGTGATCAAACAGTTGCACATATTATATGTAATTACGTTAAAGAATAAACGTGTCTTTCGCGTGTACGCCACTGTCGGTTTTGCTGTATCATGTCTTAAAGATACGTCACGTGCAAGAGCCTCTGACGGTGACCAGAAAATGTTGACGGGTTCGGGTTCACGTCATCGTTCAACATCGTTCATGCTCTGACCACTCACGTGACTTTTGGAAGCACGCTGACACTTTTCGGGCTTGTGCAACCTGCAGTCAAAGTCGATGGTTCATTATAACAACCCCCCCAACATCACAACTTTGGGCCCCCTTAAATGTATATAACCTCACCCCCCCCCCAACAGTCGCAGGGATGGTACGACCCACGCAACGGCCCTGGTCGTGCTATGAAAATTTGAGAATCCTCGTCGAAAAATGTTGATTTTTTAGTTTGAAATAGAACCTATCATTCAGAAATTATTAATCAACACACGGTTCTGATATTTCATGGTTTAAGAACCATGTTTTTTATCTTTTTAAATGCCAGGGTTAAATCCAGTGTTTTCGAATATTCCCAGAATAATTATTTTTAATTAAAATAATTATGCTAGCTTTAATATTGTAAAAAAAAAAAAGAATTGTTTTATTCACTTTTCGATTATAGTAAACATTTAGTGAAGTAAAACGAAAACAATGTAAACGCCACTGACGGGAAATTTCCGGTACTATTTTGGGCTTGAGAGCACCAGATGAAATAAATTAAATAGACTCATCGTCCGCAAATAGGATCTATTTTTGGCTCACTTCTTCTGTGTTGTCCCGAGGACAGTCATGTGTATGTTGTTTATTTCTTCTTTTGTTAAAGTTCTAGTTTTTCTTATATGTTTAATGCATTGACAAAAACAACAAAAAACTTCAAATTTTTTGTTTCTCTGTATGGGTCTCGCCAATGGTATAACAATCTGCTCGCCCCTTTATCTAACAATCTACTTGCCCCATTGTATAACAATCTACTAGCCCCATTGTATAACAATCTACTGGTCTCATTTTATTACTATCTACTTGCCCCATGGTATAACAATATACTCTTAAATTCGTGTTGGGTCTAATAAACATCAGTCTTGAATGGGAAGGTAGCGGTTGGAGTAGTTTCTCTGATGATCAAACACGTGGGGACCACCCCAGCACCATGTTAATCAACATCGCATTCCGAGTCATGAAAGCCTCCAGGAAAATGTGTCCTTTCTGATACCTCCAAGTGAATCTGTGCAGTAGAGAACGGGCACGATGGCATTCTACAACTGGGTCGCTCAATGCATCATATGACTGAAGTGTGACGGGAGTAGACAGGACTGAAGTGTGACGGGAGTAGACAGGACTGAAGTGTGACGGGAGTAGACAGGACTGAAGTGTGACGGGAGTAGACAGGACGATGCGGCGATGGGTTCACTTTGCGTTGTATAAAACATAATGCATTTAGACATTATTTTATGAACTTTTAAAAAATCTGGCAGTGTCTAAGTAAAAGGCTAGTTCATGTCTCAAGGTCTTAGAGTGATTAAAGCAAACCACACAGAAAAGTAATTAAACAACCCCAAATAACAATTTTTTTCGTTTAAATCCTCAATACAATGTAATATCCTGTAATTGGGGTGGGGGGGGAGTGTGGCTGAAAATTGATAAACATGTCTTCAAGTAACGCACTTTGAGAGAATGTGTTGTCATCGGCAACGAGTCTATAATTTCAGTTCGTTAGGTTGACGGTAAATGGTTCAATTAGCCGTCCGAAGATTTTCCTACACACTCAGACGGAAAGAACGTAACACACGGACAAAAGCGAAGGTAATAAAAACAATAGTTTTTTTTTTTTTTATAAATATTTTTTATTTAGATTTTTCAGTTCGTAAAATATTTTTTTTTCAAAACCTCACATGAGAAGAGGCATCTTGAATTAATTTTCATCCCATGCCTTTATCGGCCTTCGCCTGTCACACTACAACATAATTTGGTTATCGTATCTTGTGTTCCTTCTGTAACACTTTTCAAACACCGTTAGCGGCAGTACACGGTGACAGATCGGTGCTACGTAAAGCGTGACACCTTCAGGGAATGGATTGACATAAACTTGCAGAGAGAGAGAAAAAAGCGTCACCTTATCATACAGATTTAATGTTACAGTTTAAGACCCCAAAAAATGTTGTGTACGTTTTAGTTATACCCGTGGGCAATGCAGATAAAGGAGTTTTTTTTTTAAATTTTAATGCTGGAATTATAAATTATATTCACCAAGCCATTATGGTTATTTTGTCTATACCCGACATTGGAGACACCACACCCGACATTGGAGACCCCACACCGAGGACTGGAGACACCACACCCGACATTGGAGACCCCACACCGAGGACTGGAGACACCACACCCGAAATTGGAGACACCACACAGAGGACTGGAGACACCACACCCGAAATTGGAGACGCCACACTGAGGACTGGAGACACCACACCCGACATTGGAGACCCCACACCGAGGACTGGAGACACCACACACGACATCGGAGACCGCACACCGAGGACTGGAGACACCACACCAGACATCGGAGACAACACAAATTGGAGACACCACACAGAGGACTGGAGACACCACACCCGAAATTGGAGACGCCACACTGAGGACTGGAGACACCACACCCGACATTGGAGACCCCACACCGAGGACTGGAGACCCCACACACGACATTGGAGACCGCACACCGAGGACTGGAGACACCACACCCGACATTGGAGACACCACATCTGACATTGGAGGCACCACACGCGACATTGGAGACATAACACCCGACATACGAGAAACCACACCCGAAATTGGAAACACCACAGAGAGGATTTGAAGAGCATTATTTCTCAACATGATTGATAGGCATTAAAAATAAACCAACAAGTATAAATACTCTGAGTAACACATTTCTAAATTAACATTCTAATCAACATTCTAAATAGAAACAATACACATTAAAAAAAAAACTTATAGACAGCAGCAATCCATATAAATATCAATCTTCTAAATAGAAACAATCAACACACACATACACACATAAACCGTATAAATAGCATCAGTTGAGACTTACACAAAACCGTATAAATACCAACTATTGACACATACACAAAAGCCGTCTGAACAGCAACCCTTCTAGATCTGGATGTAGGCCGACTTCCCGCCACGTCTCCTGCAGACAACAACAGTGACGACAATGACGACGACCAGGACGACGAGCCCGGCAGAGCCGCCAATGATGGCTCCCAGGTAAGGCTTGACATCGAGTGAAGGCGTCCTGCAGCCGAGGGTCTCGTCCAGGTTGTTGCCGCAGTCGTCGTAGCCGTTGCAGGTCAGGTCCTGGTCGATGCATATGCCGGACCGTTGACAGTCGAATGTGTTGTAGGGGCAGGCTGAGGACAGGTGACCGGGGGTCAAGCGTTTCAATAAGATTGTGTGAACAAAATTTAAAGCAGTTTTAAAAAGACACATCTATTAAAATCCAATGGATTTATGACAGCGCCGCCAAAAAATTCAGTTCAGAGACATAAAGACCTTTAAAGAAAAGAAATGTATATGAGATAAATTCGCATATCCTAAAGTTGACATACTTTTGGTTTTGTTTATCGTAACTTACTTGGAAAACTTCAACTTTAATGAAATATCTCTTGGAAAAATTTAACTCCTTCAAATAACTCTTTGAAAACTTACATTTTAAACAAATAACTCTTGGAAAACTTTAATTTGAATCAAATAACTCTTGGAAAACTTAAACTCAATCAAATAACTCTTGGAAAACTTAAACTTAATCAAATAATTCTTGGAAAACTTTAATTTTAATCAAATAACTCTTGGAAAACTTAAACTCAATCAAATATCTCTTGGAAAACTTAAACTTAATTAAATAACTCTTGGAAAACTTAAACTCAATCAAATATCTCTTGGAAAACTTAAACTTAATCAAATAACTCTTGGAAAACTTAAACTAAATCAAATAACTCTTGGAAAACTTAAACTTAATAAAATAACTCCTGGAAAACTTAAACTCAATAAAATAACTCTTGGAAAACTTACATTTTAATCAAATAACTCTTGGAAAACTTAAACTCAATCAAATAACTCTTGGAAAACTTAAACTCAATCAAATAACTCTTGGAAAACTTAAATTTTAATCAAATAACCCTTGGAAAACTTAAACTGAATGAAATAACTCTTGGAAAACTTAAATTTTAATCAAATAACTCTTTGAAAATTTAAACTCAATCAAATAACTCTTGGAAAACTTAAATTTTAATCAAATAACTCTTGGCAAAAACTTCTATCAAAACAACCTTCAGCCTCAAACATTGAAACATGAAATATCAAATTACATCAAAAGGTCAGTCTCAACTTGGATGCTAAATCGTGCCACATGGCTTTATTATAAACCATCTTTTATCTATTCATAATTTATAGTATGAAATTTAAAAGTTAGGGGAGAAAAAAAACACTGACGTTACAAAGCTGAAATTCAGCTGATTGACATAAAGCAGGCCGCCATATCTGACGTTGACTTACAGTTCTGATAATCTTTGTTAAAGACCTCTGTGATGAGCAGGTCGACCTGCGCCGTGTTCACGTACATGTTCTGCCAGACCTGGAAGCTGAATGTGGTGTAGTCGTGTAGGTCGTACTGGCCGTTGGGTTTGGTCCAGCCGCAGTATCCCCTGTAACCTAAAGCAGGGGAAACATTGGGGTTAGTTCAGTGGGGCAAGCGGGCGGGGCTGTGTTTTATAGTGTTGTACAATTATTTTATTACAACGCAAAAATGGTTATTCAAATACCCAGAGCAAGGATTCCCAAAAAGGTGCTCCACGTACACATTTCATAAGCTCTGCGGCAGCTCTAGGAGATAAAATTAAAACAAAACAAATTACAGAAAACTTGTCATGCGTAGAGTAGGTGTAAATGGCTCCTGCATATAATTAATATTTTAAAAAGGGTTCAACGAGTCGAGTAGATAGGGAACCACTGTTCTATTTGTTTGCATAAGGGATTGAACAATAAGTGTTGAGCCCAGCATTAAACTATATAGTTTAAAGATGTATCCAAATATAAATTGTTGATTGCATTGATTTTAAACTTTATCTTCGCACCTTTCATATTGGAATATCGAACTGAACATTGATAGATATAAACGTTGGCTTGAGAACTTTATTTAATCGAAGCTTTAGCCAGCCGCAAACAGCGCGGTGGTTTTCATAAGGGGATCATTACATAATTTAAAATGATAACGTTTTTGTTTGCCTTTGCTTCAAACTATAAGCTCTTAACTACGAACATACAATAAATTATCAACTTTAAATGAAAAATAAAAAATGGCGGTGATTTTTGTCTCTCAAAAAACTTTTGTTTAAAAACAACTAAAAATGTGCAAGGGACCTCCAAAAGTCACGCGACGACTCTGTCTTCAACATCACTAGGACTCTGAAACATGTCCAACGTGTGACCCAAGCTTTACACACTTTACAAAATAGGACTCAAAAGCCACAGGCATAATCATCGTCGAGGGGAAAAAAATGTCCTTTTTGCTTGCGAGGTACGAACAACAGGTAGGAATATAAAAATATATTCTAAACGGTTAATTAGGAATGTGTCGAGTAATGATCAAGTGACTGATACAAATTCTATTCCTAGAACTGGGAAGGCCATTGTCTCATTTACAGTGAAGTAATGATGTCCCATTTCGAGGAAGCTGTCAAAAACGACTTGTTTGTTGTTGGTAATACATCAGGAATACAGGAAAATGTGTGACCTGACATAACCCTGGGTGTTGCTCTTACTTTCTGTTTTTTAAAGAGCAATGCTGTACAAGATCAATTACTCTACAAGGAAAACTAAAGCGCAATTTTTTATAGACGCTGTAATATCATTTTTTTTTACTTAGCTATTGTAATTACTGTCTGGATTTTATAATTATGGTAATGCAAAAAAAGAATATTCTTTGTTAAATTCAACACCAAACTACCCACTATACATAAAAGAAAATAAACTGTTATACGGTGGCATTTTAAAAGCCATGCTCTCTGTTGCTGCCGTGGCAAAATTTGATTTGATAATTATATTTTACTTGTCCCATCATAGTGTCCAGCTATTACCATAGCACTCGCAAACCTACTCGAGAACACAGACGATTTTTGTGTGTGGGGGGGGGGCGGTCAGCTAAGGGGACTATTAGATGCATATTCCCAACATGTCCACTATGTTAAATATACGCACCGGAAATTAGTAAAAAGAAATGAGCTAAAAGGAAATTTATAGCAAGGATTGTTGTTACAATACTTGTTTGTTTTCGAAATGACATAATAGTATGGATATTATTTTAAAATATTCTTAGGGAATGTGAGAGTAATTTTTTTTTTGTGGCTAGCTGGACGGCAAAATCTTCGGACGGCTTATTGGCTGACGTCCCGTCAAGCTATGAAGCTGGAACTTGGCACATAGACCGACTCGTTGGCGGTGACAACACATTCTTTCAATATTTCAGTCCCACCCCAAACCCCCAAAATCTGTTTTGTCCTGAATTTCAAGGGGAAGATAATTGGAAAAATTCCCGACAACCGCACTAAATGATATTCTTTTAAAAAAGTACCGCAAGAGCGTTTGGTGCGTAGTATTTTCTTTTTTTTGTTTTTTTTTCTGAAATAGTTGGTGAAAAAAAAATCTACTTTATAAAAAGAGAGTGAATCATTTGAATAAAAACATAGTACCGAGGTGTTGATAAAAATGTGCGGTTGGGCGCCTTCGGAGGGGAATCACTCTTTGGGATTCTTATCAACTGCGTTACGTGTAATGCATGTTTTGACAGATATTCAGCCCCATCCATAATTTGCTTCGATATTACAGTTTTAAAATGATTTCTACGAAAAAAGTATGTCTTATGGGGTTGTTTAATTTCTACCATTTTTTTTCGTTCAAAAAAGTTCTGTTGTAAAAAAAAAAAATAAATACACATTCGATTTAGCTAACTGTCTTTCAAACAATGTTCCTTCGTACAAATTTGTTTCGTGCAAATTGGTTTCGTGCAAATTGGTTCCGTACGATTATTTTTCGTACTAACTGCCGGACACGGTTAATACACTACCATCAATCCCTAGCTGCACCCGACCCCCCCCCCATGACTTACCAAAATAGAGCGCTGACTCTTGGGTCAGCTGGATCGACTCGTAGTTGCATATCCCCGACGCATCCACGTAATCCGACGGCATGCTGTAGTTGAGGAACGTGGCCACCAGGTTAATACACTACCATCAATCCCTAGCTGCACCCGACCCCCCCCCCCATGACTTACCAAAATAGAGCGCTGACTCTTGGGTCAGCTGGATCGACTCGTAGTTGCATATCCCCGACGCATCCACGTAATCCGACGGCATGCTGTAGTTGAGGAACGTGGCCACCAGCTTGTTCCCGGCGGAGGGTCTGAAAGTCATACCGCACTCTTTATTGGGATAAAGATAGGTTTGCTGGGACAGTCTCACCCTTATTTCTTGGCTAACATAGATGGTTGTCCCGCAGTACTGGTCCAAGTAATCTGTAGGTAATAAAGTTAGTTGTTTAACACTCAATAGGAATCAGAAAAAAAAAATTGAGCAGGAATTCAGTATTTTGAACTCAGCATCTTATAGAACGTCTATTTCAGGAAATGAAGATAATTCATATTTAAAAAATATATTATTCCTCATTTTTTTAACATATCAGATACCGCCACCTTAAACCACGAACAACTCTCCACCAAGGAAATAATCTTGCAGGTCATCACGTGGCTGTCGTTAACAAATTATGACGGCAAGATCAGAAATAAGCTTCTAGCTAAATAAATCGACATCCCCAAAAAAAATTTAAAAAATTAAACATTTCCAAACTGGTAAGTTGTACCTGATAATTAACGCGCATTCAACACGTAGAGGGTTTGTCATTTAATCGGGGGGGGGGGATCTATTATTAGAACATCCGGGCGTACAGTCTGGCCAAGCTGATTAAGATGTTAGTAAAAATCCTAGTATTCCGTTTGGCCAACCTCCCAGCCGCTGCTCGGTACCTCTACGTTAACGTGTTTACAGCGTTATTTTACGGACATTTTTTACAAACCTCTACGGTTGTATGTATGTGGTGATACATTATCCGAAGCTATGTGTTACGAAAGCAATGTCTAAAAATAGTAACATGACGTAACGCGATGAGACGTTTCCCCGTCTTAGAAATCACAACCCCCCCCATACAAACAATACTCCATCTTTAATGCATTTCGCAGTCTGACTTCTTTCAGTTCGCTACTTCTCATGAATTTTTTCTCTCGCTAAAAAATACCAGGAATAAATTATACTTTCATCTAAATCCGTGTATCTATAGGCATCCGTTAAGGAGGTGATGAGCGCCTCACAATGAATATTTGCAAACTGAAAGCTAAACAGAAACCCGCAAATCTAGATTAAATTTTATTCCCCCCCCCCCCCCCCCCATCTTATTGTGCATACAAGCATGGCATAGGGCAACTTCGTCGTATCGTCGAAGCTAATTCTCTCGGAATAACTTACAGGTAAAGGGGTAGAATTTAGCAGCTGCTGTGGTCAGGAAGCAGACCAGGATCAAAAGGTTTATCGTTCTTGACGAGGACGGCATTCTACATGAAGTTATCAAAAGTTCTGTGGTAAAAATATATATATATATATATATTAATTGAACCAATTAGGAGTTGTACCGAAACCGTTAAAATTATACAATACAGTATGTGCCGTAGTCTAACAATTTTAAGCTGTGACCAAAGTAGTAACGTAGCAAGCAGAGTGGCATTTAAACATGATTGTTTTGCTGATGCTTTTTTAAGAGTCACAAAGCGACAAGTATAAGACGACACAGCGACACGTATAAGACGGACACTGCGAAGTGTATGAGACGACACAGCGACATGTATGAGACGACACAGCGACACGTATGAGGCGACACAGCGACAAGAACGAGACGACACAGCGACACGTATGAGGCGACACATCGACAAGTATGAGACCAAGTCTGGATAGATTTTAAGAATAAGCTCTGGGCAAGTAAGCCATGTCTGTTTTCTAAAATATTGTATTCAGTACCTAGTCGTTTAAATCTAGGAACTTGTCTTTCAAATAAAGCTTTTTGTTGTTCTTGGAATAGGGTTTTCTCGTCCTTCTAAAGTGCTCTATGACCTAAATAATCGTGTTTTACAAGATGTAGCTTTGATTGTATTCAAGTTTATTACATTTGATGTTGTTTTTTTTTTAATTTTAAAGACTTAGTAAAGGAAACAATAAGAATATGAATATCACGTAGCAAGGGCATTTGAACAATTTAACACTTTGGTCATTCAAATGGAGGAAAAACTGATTTTTAGAAAATGTCATAATTATTTTTTTCAATTTACGGATAATCATTTCCTATATTTAAAAAAAAAGTAAATGGCTATTTACTTTGAATTAAATTATCTAGTGCCTAAGAAGATCCAAGCACACAGTATCTGAAACAGCAGATTTCTGTCTTTAAAAAAAAATACTTACCGTTTTCAAATTTCCCTTCTGGATACAGCTGTTGTTTTTTTCAGTATGACAATGAAATAATCATCAATGCAATGAAATAAATAAGCAAAGATTGCTTACCTATCAGTGACTGGCTTGTTGATATTATTAGATGCTTACAAATGCGTGCTTCCACTATCTTAGGCCACGGGATCTCAACATACCTAGAGAGATAATCGAATAGTTCTAATTTAAATGTATTTCATTGTTATGGTTGATCGAAAGACAATATCGATTACAATTATTTCTGAGCTACGCCTCCGGTTGGCATAGAGCCGAAAAGTGGCAAAAAGGGAAAGGCGGGGGGGGGGGGATGGAGGAGGGGGGAATTGGGCTCTAAAAGTCACACGACAGCTCTGCTCACCTGAGAACAAAGTTAAGATAATTAGTTATTAAAAATTTGACGCGCACCGCTTCGAACCGGCGTTGAACAAATAAAAAAAAATGTAAGAGCAAGGGATGGAAATTTGGTTAGGAACAAAAATTGAAAAAAAGGTAAATATAAAGTCATGGTTCTACGAATGAGGCAGTGCGTGAAGTGCAGGGAATTTCTAAGAAAGCCCACCCAGAGCCATTTGAAAAGTACGACCGCTGGTCATGAGAACATCCCATTCACACGTTCGTTCTCTTACGTCCTCTGTACTGTTTGAGACATGTGAAATGCCTACTGTAGACTGAGCGAGAACGAAAAAGTGGAGCAACGTATGTTGAAGCTAGATTTAAGTTTCAACATACCTTGGTTCCACTATTTCCCTCTATACAGCTCGAATGCAGTCCTTCCATTATTATCTTTTAGACGGTAGTAGATCAGTCTGCTACACGGGGGAGATTTAAGACAGCGTTTGGAGTAGGTGGGGTAAACTGTTATAAATATTGAACATAAATATTTATAATGGTACTTCTAGTGGATAATTAATTCAAAGTTTAAGCCTAAAAGGTCATTATACGCTGACATTACAAAAGCAATGATTATTTGCTTTATTTTTAGATCAATTAAATTTTTCCTTCATTTTTACCTGTCTTGTGAAAGCTACAAGGTTTATGGTGATGTCATGACTTGAATCTAAGCTTAACGAACAGGGAAGCACTCTTTAGATCAGTGGTTCTTAACCTTCCTAACACCGTGGACTTTTAATACAGTACCTCCTGTTGTGGGTTGGATCCCCAACCACAAAATTATTTCAGCTGCTACTTCATAACTCTTAAGTATATGTGTTTTTCGATGGTCTAAGGCGAACTTTGGGAAAGGGTCGTTTGTTTGACCCTCAAGGGGGGTCACGATCCACAGGTTGAGAACCGCTGCTTTAGATGGTCTTCACAATGAGGGAACAAAATTGAAACAATGTAAGCAAATGAAACTGAAATATATCTTATAAGAATTCCGTACATTTTGAATTCAAAGCATTGGAATCTATTGCTTTATGTCTTACATGAACGATCAAATAATCAATTGTATATTTGTGACTCGGCAGTGTCGAATGACCGGCCCCCCTGTCCAATTCATCAATCGAATGACCGGCCTTCTATCAACATCATCTATGTGGCTAATGCTCCTGGGCGTGATGACATCCATCCTTTCCGAGGCACTCGCGAAGTTAACATTTTATCCACAAAAAAGTAAAGCTATTTTTTATATATCATGCTGTAAATGTTCTAGTCCTTTTGTTGTTTTTGGTAACATTCCGCTAGGCCAGTGGTCGACTCTTTAGCGACCCAAGTGCGGCTCGGCCAGTCGGCAAAATAGAATTCTTGACAGGTTCGTGAAAAGGAATTTGGCTTACAAATTTTTTTTAATCGTCCAGCTGCTGTTTTTGTTTTGTTGTTGTTGAATAATGAGTTTGCCGACCACTGCGCTAGGCTATCTCATTTGAAGACTGGGTCATTTAATTAGAGTATTTTTTTATTCGACCACTGGTAAGTAAATTGAAGTTTATTTTCACCTATTCCCATCCACTAGCTACAGTGTTCACTTCAACTCACTTCAACTAACTTTAACTCACTTCAACAAAATTCAAAACACTCAACTCAATTGAATGAACTTCAAATCGCTTCAACTCACTTCAACACTCGTCAACTCATTTAAACCCTCTTCCACACACCTCAACTTCATTCACCTTACTTCCAGCCACTTCAACTCTTCAACCGACTTCAACTCATCCAAATTCTTCATAAAATCAATTAATGCATAAATGCAAACTTTTTATTTTCATATTGTTTTGTTGTTGTTTTTTTAAATTATTATTGTGTGATCCAACCGTTTCAGTTCACATGGACGCCATTTGTGACAAGCATTTCGCCGTGAACCACTCGATCCAGGTCGCCATCAACAAAATCCCGGCCAAGAAGCGTTTCTGTAGGGTCCACTTCAAGCCCCTGAGCGGCGACTGGCTGCTGGGCTCGTTCACCACGTACAGCCTTCAGATGCTTCAGCCAAACTGCACCGTTGAAGCTCTCCACCTGAGCGCGTCGCACGAGGATTTCTTCGGTAGGCTGTAACGGTTTTCGTTGTCTTAATTCGGAGACTTATGAGAACTGCCAGTTGGCACGTTATGGGTTGTTTTGTTTTTTTTTGGTGGGGTGGGGGGGTGGTTGGATTTATTTGTGCACCTTGAAAACAGACTGGAGGGCCATGAAAAGATTGTGACATTTTCGGAAAATTAAATTTGTGAGATCATTCAAAAGGTCACTGCCCTTGTGATTTCTCGCATTTATATAAAGCCGTTGCCTTTGTGATCTCTCAAATCTTTCAAATAGCTCAAACCTTAAAAAAAAAAAAAACACAAAGTCTTCAAATCATCTTTGAAATCGGGATAATTCCTTGAAAACGAAACAAAACAATAATAAAAAAAAAAGCCGAGGCTATTTTCAAAGTTTCACTTAATGAAATAAACAATAAATAAAGTCTCAACACGTCACATCTAAAATGTTACATTTTCTTTGTCGTCGGAACAAAATAATTAATCAACTGTAATGAGTTTAATTGGCATGCTTTCAATTTTACCCCCCTTCCTCCCCCTTCCTCCCCCTCCCCCCCCCCCCCCCCCCCCCCCCCCCCCCCCCCCCCCCCCCCCCCAATGAATCACTTTTTTNACCCTCGACCCCAACCTCGAGGATAGACTGCACGCTACCCTGCTGATCAGGGAGATCTTCCGGAAACCAAAGGGTCGTTTGGGTAGGTCAACGTGTCACGGCTAAAGGGAGGACACGAGGGGGGTGGGGGGGGGGAAACATGATTGAAACGTAATAAAAAAATATCAATATCTTTACATGAGTTTAGGCGAAATTGTTTCTACGCAGAGACCAGAGTCAGCTGCATTGTCATCTGAGTAACACTTGGGTTTTTAATTTCAGATATATATATATATATATTAAAAAAGTTCTTGTGCTGTACTGTCTGTTGTAGAAGGCATTTAGCTGAAAAGTCCTATTCATTTTTCATTCTTTAATTTCAAGCCTAAACGTGTCTTCTTTTAATATTTATTTACTTCATATGACTTGAACTGAACGCAGTGCTCCCCCACCCCATTTATTTATAAATTTGCTACACAATTAAATGTCAAGTTTTAGAGAGTTGCCATCGCAAAAAAAAAGTGTTGGGGAGTGTGACAAAGAAAAATTATGTTTTAGGAACCACGTCCCGGTCTCTTAAATATGCCACAGTTAAGAACGGCCGAAAGTGATTTTCTGATTTCGGCCGAAAACAAAACTAGGCCGAAAGCTAAAAATTACTTTCAGGCCGAAACTGAAGCCGAAACCAAAAGCTTAACGAGAGTTTAATTCGAAAACGAAGCCGAAATATTTAGATATTTTGAAATTCCATCACGCATACATTCTGCATAAATCGAAAAATGATTGGGAAAGTATCAATATTTACAAACTATTTATAAAAAAATGAGATCATCGTGAATATTAATAAATAAACATCCAATGAATACTTTTGATTTACCATTTTAATTAAAAAGTAATTTACATTTGTTAAAAATGTATTTTAAAGTGGAATGAGGGGGGGCAAAATTCAGGCAACGTAGACCCGTGGGTGCCCTTTGGTTTTATAATATAATTACAGTGCTACCTAGACATATATTGAAATTAATTATTTTTACTCTAATAGATCCGATTGTCACCTAAATATCAGTTATTAAAGCTATTAAAAATACCATCCACAATGTTTCGCGGTCGTTGTCATACTAATGCTTTGTGTGTTTTTTATAAACAGCTGGAAAGATATCGCTGTATTAATAGTTATCCTTGTACCAAAAACACCAGCCATTTCGTGCTGGTGACGTAATTATTTCGCTCGGTGACCAACTTCCCTCACCCCAACGGATTTGGGGGGGAGGAATTTTTTTAACCGTCTTGCGGGGAAAATGCGAAAGACATCCAAATTGGTGGCCAAAATCATAAATGTAAACAGGTGTGCAGTAGGCCTACTTTATAATTACTATATCCGAACCCATGATACATGCAATTGCGTGTTTTTTTCGTCAATAACAATGTTTATGAGCGTGATAATGATGAATTTCAAAAGTGAATGAATCGAAAAAGAATACATTGCCTTAATTTTAAACATAATAATAATAATAATAATGGAAATATGGCCAATATCTATGATTATTCAATGTTAACCCTTGACATATGACAACATTGATGAGCATGATAATGATAAATCAAAATGAAGAAATTGAATAAACCTAGGGTTCCAATTTAACCAAAAAAAATTGAAACAAAAATAATGATATAAATATTACCATTCCATTAGATTTTCTTGAGCACAAATATTTTTATTTGTATAGGCTTAATTGAAATTTATTTCTTGAAAATAAAGGACAAACTGGTCATCATGCAGCTGTGAGCAGTTTTCGCAAAGCCTTTGTTATGTATCATACAATGATAGCAAGACGTCGAGAAATAATGAATATCATATTTCTGGCCTATAGACTGTCTGACTTCTAGTAGATTACCGAAAACCTCAATCACTTTAGGCCAGATTGCCGAAAGTCACAATCACGTTCGGCTGAAACCGAAATTAAACCAAAAGTTAACTTCCCTGTTTCACCCAAAACAGAAACTAAGCAGAAAGTGATCAAATGGCAACTTTCGGTGCCGAAACATAAGCCGACGCCGAAATTCGGTCAGTCTCTATGCCCCAGTTTAATATTTGTAAGAAAGAAACGCTTCTTGTCCACATCAGAAACTAGCTTTCCCGTACACACTGATTGAATCGCACGGCAAAAAAAAAATTTAAAAAATATAGGAACATGAATTTCAGTCGCGGCTTGGGGGGTCAATCGTAATACGCGGTAGAAAACTTACACATATCCTTACACGGCGTTTACTTTCAGGCTGTCCCACCGGGCAGTTCGACTGTCAGCTGAACGACATGTGCATAGAGGAAGGCCTGACATGCAACGGTCTCGACGACTGCAGCAACAAGAAAGATGAGACGCTGTTCTGCGGATACATCAACGCCTTCTACACCAGCATCGCCCTGCTGATGACGGCCGCGGTCTGCCTGTGCCTGCTGACCGGCTACTTTGGCCGGAAACAGTACGCCATGAAGTCTTCTTTCATGCACTACAGCCACCATCAGAAGGCCCCGCTTTCACAACCGAGAAAACAAGAGCAGGATGCAGGGCAAGAAGAATCTGAAGTCGTTTTCAAATCGCGCGCCTCATCGGAAATGTAATTTTAAAAAAAAAAACATATCCAAAATACAGATATGGTTAGAATGTTATGTCTAATAATAGTTTTTTCTTTTTTTTTTTTTTAAATGTTTATTTGTTTAATGCATTTTATGTTTTTTTCGTTTGGTTTAATGAGTTAAACTTATTTGGCTTTTTTTTTTGTTCAAAAAATTTTTGCACCTGCAACACTCATCGGAAATGTAATTTTAAAAAAAAAAACATATCCAAAATACAGATATGGTTAGAATGTTATGTCTAATAATAGTTTTTTCTTTTTTTTTTTTTTAAATGTTTATTTGTTGAATGCATTGTATGTTATTTTCGTTTGGATGAATGAGTTAAACTTCATTGGCTTTTTTTTTTCTTCAAAAAATCTTTGCACCTGCAACATCTGAATGAAATGTGGTGAACAAGTTGTTATCATGAGGGGTTTAGGTAGGCGCGGCAGCTTGAAATACGAGACGGGAGAAAGATTCTATACATCATCTTTTTCTGGTGTTTTGTAAAGTAGAATTCTAAAATCTCAGCTAATATAAATATTAGAAGTAATAACATTTGGTATGTATCTTCCTTTTACTATTTTGTGGGTAATGAGCTATACAAAAGTCAATTTGGTCAATTACCTTTTTTTTAATAATTTTTTTTTCAAATTTCCAAAGATTATAAACTTTAGCTGCAGAGGCAAATTAAACAAATGATTCTTTTTAAAGCTTTGAGGAAATTAAACTAGCTCAGTACCTCTTAACATACTTCAATCAAGTGTTTCAGGCCAATGTCTATCGATCGAATAGGCAAAAATATGCATCAAATTGAGACATTCTCTTTCTATGTCAGTCTTTATTCAACGCTCTGAAAAACAAAGTCTCGAGAGAAAGATCTGCACCCAAGAGATGAGACGTTG
The DNA here is from genome assembly GCA_964033795.1 of Lymnaea stagnalis. Classification (NCBI taxonomy): domain Eukaryota; kingdom Metazoa; phylum Mollusca; class Gastropoda; family Lymnaeidae; genus Lymnaea; species Lymnaea stagnalis. Next base: position 61,209 of record CAXITT010000142.1, read on the forward strand.
AAAAAGATCAGCGCGTAAAACGAGAAAAGGGCACACATTTGACACCAGGAGACAAAACCAATTTTTTAGGACCACCCCGGATCAACCTGTGCATGGCCCGACAAGCGATGTATTGCTTTGGCACCTGAGCACACCAGGTCAACCTGTGCATGGCCCGACAAGCGATGTATTGCTTTGGCACCTGAGCACACCGGATCAACCTGTGCATGGCCCGACAAGCGATGTATTGCTTTGGCACCTGAGCACACCAGATCAACCTGTGCATGGCCCGACAAGCGATGTATTGCTTTGGCACCTGAGCACACCGGATCAACCTGTGCATGGCCCGACAAGCGATGTATTGCTTTGGCACCTGAGCACACCAGGTCAACCTGTGCATGGCCCAACAAGCGATGCATTGCTTTGGCACCTGAGCACACCAGATCAACCTGTGCATGGCCCGACAAGCGATGTATTGCTCTGGCACCTGAGCAGACTGGTCTTCAGAACGGCTACTTTGAAAACTTTAATATAGCAGGTTTCGGAGCCAGTAGATCAGCGTTTCCCAAACTGTCAAGTTTCACGGACCACTAGACAAGTTTCGAAACTGCACCAGGGACCGGTGCCAGATTTATTAATTACGTTTTCTTCCTATTTAAACATCAATATTCATGCTCTCTGGACCGGTAACGTCTGGCTTGCGGACCGGTGCCGGTCCACGGACCACCGTTTGGGGAACGCTGCAGTAGATAATCACGCCGTCTATTGATCGACTGCCTCACGTACAAACAAAAAAGTAACTCATATGAATTTCAGCAGGTAATCGCCGTGGAACTAGGCCGGAGAAAGCGGGCGGGTAACATAGAGACGATTTACTTTTAGACTTGAGTAATTTCCGGTGTGCTCTCTATCAAACAAAGCTGTGTGTTGTTTTGTTTTTTGTGTGTGTTCTTTCTTGTATTTTTTGCTGTAGATGGTTTTCGTCCAAAAAGTTCGCTGTTTCACTTATTTACCACAGCCGAAAGGCAAACTGACGGTGACTTTTCTCCCCTTCTTCTGATTTCGGTAAACATTTTGTTAATGAAAGTCGTCACAGTAATTTTTTTTAAAGTTAGTATAGACCCTGACCATCAAAATTAACTTCACCTACAAATTTAACAGAGTTAAGCTTCTAATTAATTTTTCAGAAAATAGGGGGGGGGGAGGTAATTGATATTATTATTATTTTAAAATTTCGCACTCAAATGCACTGCGTTGGTGCGTCACATTAGGGCGCAGCTTCAAAATGGCTGTGGCGAAAGGCAATTTGTCTTGGCATCAATGTTGTTTTGTCGACATGCATATGAATCATCCTCTTTCAGGTTTCGTTTAAAAATTAAAAGTTATACACGTTGAACAGTTGCATTTTGTTACCGGGAATCCCCCGCTGGAAACATCAACATGTCGTCGCAGATTTCTGTAAATTGTGATCCCTGACACACTGACTGGGCACTGGAACACAAGACTAAAGAGTCATAACGTATCAGTGGCCAGTGCCATACTGCGTAGCATTATTCATTTAACCGATATCTTCAATACAATACAAGCGTGAAGACACCGGCACCTGATGAGCAGCAAGTTCGTAAGACTGACTCACTCTTGATATCTAGCTGTCAACTTTCAAGCTCAGTGACACAATGGAGGTAAAGATTACAATATTTTGTTAAACGATCCTTACACTTACACATTGTACCGCTGCCATTTCGATACTTCTATGAATGTTCGAGCCCACTGCATTAATTTCTGGATCGATTTTAAAGCTGTATCGATCCATGCGCATTTTATTCTGGAAGCGTCTTTATCAACTAAAGTTTGTAAACAGGCCCAAGTCTACTTTAAGGGTATTTTTCAATAACGCTATAATTTTTATCAAATGTAATCTGTAGTTGTAACATTTGGCTCGTTAGGTGGAAAAATATGTAGCAAATGACTGACCCACTAATTTACAAAGGAAATAACGACACCAAAGCTAGGGATATTTACAATTATCAATTTAATTATACTATTAAGTTAGTATAAAAATATTGTAAAAAAGAATACAGAAATTAAAAAAAAATATGCATACCGGGTATATATTAACTTACATGACAGCGAGTACAAAAGTATAATACTAGAAGGGTACAAATATTAATCGACACATACACAGAGAACACTCTAGAATGGAGGGCTGCTGTAAGTCTGGTAAATCTCGTAAGTGATTCTGTCGGTCACAGTCGGCCATCGTATTTATAGTGAACGAGTCAGAACCCTCCAGAACTGAAAGTCTAACAATTCAGTTATCTGAGAGTATTTTTCTCTCTCTCTTTGCAGACCCTTTACAAACTTCCCAATCAAGGACGGCTAAAAACTACAAAACGACAAAGAAAGTCAAAGTTGCAGTCTTTATGACTTAAAACAATCACACCACGATTCCCAACACAATGTGGAGTATTTTTTCCCCATCCTTTTCTTAAAAAACTTCATCGACATCAGCACAGATAGCATGGACCTGGCCAGGACCTATGGCGTCATACTGGACATCTTCTGCTTTCAGTCTTTAATTGGTCTAGCAGCCACCAACGCCAATTCAAGTAAATTTTCCCCTAAAACAAGTGAGTTAAAGATTGTATTGCTCTACTCTTAAAAAAATTTAATGAACTGAACATACGTTACTTTTACAAAATGTGTGTTTTAACATTTTAAAAGGTGAAAAAAAAAGAAATTATAGGTAGAGGAAATAAAGACCATGAAAAGTTACATTTATGGTTACATTTATATTTGCATTCACATTTTAGCATAATTTATAGTAAAATTCAAAGTTTCATTTATAGTTACATTTATAGTAGATATCATATTTACATTTATAATTTCTTTTATTGATACATTCACAGTTCAATTTATGTTTACATTTGTAGTTACTTTTATAGTTACATTTAAAGTTACTTTTATATTTACTTTTAGAGTTACCTTTCACATTGCATTTATAGTGACAGTTATAATCAACAATATAGTTACATAATTTAGAGTTTTCCTTTGTGATTTCTTTCTCAAAGTTGCCATCTGGTCTCATCTCTATAGCTCTAAAAAAACTGCAACATTTCTTTCCCTCTGCCCTAGTGTACGTCGATAAACTATGTAACTCCAGGCTGGTGGTGAAGCACGCTGTCAAGGTTCAAATCTGGCACCCACCGAAACATAAAGACTGCACCGTCTACTTCTCCCCGGCCACGGGCGACTCCCTGGTGGCCAAGTTTGTCTTCTACAAGAATGAGCAGTACTTTGCGGAGTGTGCAGAGGAGTCGGTTCAGCTGAGAGCAGGGGATCAGGCGTTGTTAGGTGAGCGTACTTGAAGAAAAAGCAGTGGAGAAAAACTGGAGGAGCATTTTCTTTGCGTGGACCTTTCTGACAATGGTAACATAGGGTGAACAACACGATGCAGCGGCGTGCAAGGAAGCGGAAAGTGGTGGTGCGCTAGAATGATGCAGCGGCGTGCAAGGAAGCGGGAAGTGGTGGTGCGCTAGAATGATGCAGCGGCGTGCAAGGAAGCGGGAAGTGGTGGTGCGCTAGAATGATGCAGTGGCGTGCAAGGAAGCGGGAAGTGGTGGTGCGCTAGAATGATGCAGTGGCGTGCAAGGAAGCGGGAAGTGGTGGTGCGCTAGAATGATGCAGTGGCGTGCAAGGAAGCGGGAAGTGGTGGTGCGCTAGAATGATGCAGTGGCGTGCAAGGAAGCGGGAAGTGGTGGTGCGCTAGAATGATGCAGTGGCGTGCAAGGAAGCAGGAAGTGGTGGTGCGCTAGAATGATGCAGCGGCGTGCAAGGAAGCGGGAAGCTGTGGTGCGCTAGAATGATGCGCGTGTACTTGTTGCCAACGAAGTGAATTTTAGCGCAAAGAGGCAACGGCTCTTATTCCCGGAATCGGGTGCATGAGCAAAGAAATGTGTCAGTGCTCTTGCAAATTACCAAAGAGATCTTTGCGATTACTCTTACCATCCTGCCATTTTTTAATGCAAATTTTCAGGCCCCAATGGTTGATATTTGTTGATGCAACTTTTTCAGGCCCCAAAGGTTGATATTTTTTACGCTACTTTTTCAGGCCCCTAAGGTTGAAATTTGTTGATGCAGCAATTTGTTCAGGGCCCAAAGGTTGATATATGTTGTTGAAACTGTTTGAGGCCCTTAAGGTTGATACTTGCTGATGACAACTGTTTGAGGCCCCTAAGGTTGATACTTGCTGATGACAACTGTTTCAGGCCCCTAAGGTTGATACTTGCTGATGACAACTGTTTGAGGCCCCTAAGGTTGATACTTGCTGATGACAACTATTTGAGGCCCCTAAGGTTGATACTTGCTGATGACAACTGTTTGAGGCTCCTAAGGTTGATACTTGCTGATGACAACTATTTGAGGCCCCTAAGGTTGATACTTGCTGATGACAACTGTTTCAGGCCCCAACGGTTACTGTGAAAGGGAAACACCTGGCGACGATTATGACTTGGGAGACAACGGATCGTTGACCTACCTGCACACACATTTTCACCACAAGCTGACGGCCACGTTGCTGATAACTGAGGTTTTCAAGCGTCTACTACTAGCGGCAGGTCTGTTTGACTTTATAAATGCAGATCTGTTTGGCTTTATAGCGGCAGGTCTGTTTGGCTTTATAAATGCAGATCTGTTTGGCTTTATAACGGCAGGTCTGTTTGGCTTTATAAATGCAGATTTGTTTGGCTTTATAAAGGCAGATCTTTTGGGATTTATAACAGCAGATCTAATTGGCTTAGTAAAGGCAGGTCTGTTCGGCTTTATAACGGCAGTTCTGTTTGGCTTTATAAAGGCAGGTCTGTTGGGCTTTATAAAGGCAGGTCTGTTTGGCTTTATAACGGAAGTTCTGTCTGGTTTTATAAATGCAGGTCTGTTTGGCTTTATAAAGGCAGATCTGTTTGCCTTTGTAACGGCAAGTCTGTTTGGCTTTTTAAAGGAAGGTCTGTTTGGCTTTATGAAGGCTGGTCTGTTGGGATTTATAACAGTAGATCTGATTGGCTTCGTAAAGGCAGGTCTGTTTGGCGTTATAACGGCAGTTCTGTTTAGTTTTATAAATGCAGGTCTGTTTGGCTTTATAACGGCAGTTCTGTTTGGCTTTATAACGGCAGGTCTTTTGGGATTCATAACGGCAGATCTTTTTGGTTTACTAAAGGAAGGTCTGTTTGGACACCCCCCCCCCCAACCCCCAAATTCTATCTTATTGTCCCTGGTTAAAGCGCTTTTCTCTTTTCTACTGAATACAAGTGGCCAACCTTTTCATCTTCGTAGCCCAACCACCGCTAAGCAAATGTTAAAAATGATGCAGTTTACAACCTGCTTTCCCGATTGGAGTAGTAAACATAAAAATAAGAATGAAATAATTTTTAAAATCTTTGAAACAATAATTGTAATACTTATTTGATTTTTTTTTAAAATTATTCTCAAAACACCTTTTCTATTTTTTTTTATTTTTTTATTTATTTATTTTTTTATATCCCCCCCCCCCACTTTTCCCTTTTTTATTTCACACAGGATGCTTCAACAATTCATTTATTTTATTTTTTTTTTAAATTATTTTTAAAACACCTTTTCTATTTTTTTTTATTTTTTTATTTATTTATTTTTTTATATCCCCCCCCCCCCACTTTTCCCTTTTTTATTTCACACAGGATGCTTCAACAATTCATTTTACTGCAGCGAGCAGATGTTCTGCATAGACCGGACCCTGGTGTGCAACACCTATGACGACTGCGGCAACAACGAGGACGAGAGGAACTGGTGCGGCTACACACCGTTGCTGACCGTGCTCGTCATCGTCATCCTGCTCTGCAGCCTGACCATCTTCCTGCTGCTGTGCTACTTCAGCTACACGAGCAGGAAGAAGGAGATACTGACGCGATACGACCACGTCACCGTCCAGGGGGACGTGTCCAGAAAGAGGCGCAGCTCGACGCCGCACGCGCCATTCTACATGACGGAAGAGGACCTGGATTCGCTGGAAACCGAAGAGCTGTCCAAAGAAATCACGTCGCCTGACCCAAATTAGTGCAATGCAAAAATTTCCCTCCGTTTTTTTTCTGGTTGGGGGGGGGGAGTGCTAAATTATGTTACTGCTATTTCTCCTACATACCGTATTTTACGGACGATAAAACGCACCTTACGTTTCAGCCTTTAAAACAAAATGACATTTTCCCCATTTTTATATTAATTTGAGTATAAGACTCACCTGAATTTTGGAGGCAATTGTTCGAAGAAAAAAGTGCGTCCCATAGTCCGAAAAACGGGGTCAATGAACAGGCAGCGGCCACACTTTCAAAGCGGGGACTTTTTTCGACAGCGTTTTTTTTTAAAAATGTTTAACACTATAAGAAAAACGAAATCCAACGGACAGCTTTTAGAAAACTTCGAATTGTTTCACAACCAAGAGTCGTATTTTATACGACCTTCTAGCATTGTCCTTCGCTTAAAGGAAATTGGGGGAAATGTGTGTTTCTCGATGGACTCTATAGTTGTACTTTCAAAACTTAACAACAAGAAAAAACAAAAAAAAAAAAACAACACTGTAAGCAACGAATCGATATGTTATGGCTGTAAGTGTAAGTAACACGCAAGAGTCAATGCCTGTTACGTTTTGTGTGATCACCCATCACCATGAGAGATCCAAACAGGACCTCCGAGCCCGCATTCAAATAAACGACAACTTAAGGCACGGCTTCATTGGAAAGATTTGGAAGCCACATATTCTCCGTTTCCTAATGACCCACACTACATGACTTAGTACTTGCACATTTTGAAAGCTGGTACCGACTAATCAATTTAATTTTTTTTATTTTAAAGAACACAGTTTTTTGTGGGGGGGGGGGGAATAGGCATCCCAGTATACAATTATTTATAATTTTTTTTTTTTGGGTCGGGGGGGGGGGGGAGGATCAATGGAAATATTAAATAAATATGTGATTACAAATACTTGGTTGTTTAAATAGGCATACCAGTATATAATTATTTATTATTTTTTTTTTTTTGGTCGGGGGGGGAGAGAGGATCAATGGAAATATTAAATAAATATGTGATTACCAATACTTGGTTGTTTGTCTTCAATTGTCATGTGTAGCCCAATGTGTTAGATAATTGAAAAGAGAAGACGTGTTCATGGTGTAGCCCAATGTGTTAGATAATTGAAAAGAGAAGACGTGTACATGGTGTAGCCCAATGTGTTAGATAATTGAAAAGAGAAGACGTGTTCATGGTGTAGCCCAATGTGTTAGATAATTGAAAAGAGAAGACGTGTTCATGGTGTAGCCCACTGTATTAGATAATTGAAAAGAGAAGACGTGTTCATGGTGTAGCCCAATGTGTTAGATAATTGAAAAGTTAAGACGTGTTCATGGTGTAGCCCAATGTATTAGATAATTGAAAAGAGAAGACGTGTTCATGGTGTAGCCCAATGTATTAGATAATTGAAAAGTTAATACGTGTTCATGGTGTAGCCCAATGTGTTAGATAATTGAAAAGAGAAGACGTGTTCATGGTGTAGCCCAATGTATTAGATAATTGAAAAGAGAAGACGTGTTCATGGTGTAGCCCAATGTGTTAGATAATTGAAAAGAGAAGACGTGTTCATGGTGTAGCCCAATGTATTAGATAATTGAAAAGTTAAGATGTGTTCATGGTGTAGCCCAATGTATTAGATAATTGAAAAGAGAAGACGTGTTCATGGTGTAGCTTAATGTGTTAGATAATTGAAAAGTTAAGACGTGTTCATGGTGTAGCCCCAATGTGTTAGATAATTGAAAAGAGAAGACGTGTTCATGGTGTAGCCCAATGTATTAGATAATTGAAAAGAGAAGACGTGTTCATGGTGTAGCCCAATGTGTTAGATAATTGAAAAGTTAATACGTGTTCATGGTGTAGCCCAATGTGTTAGATAATTGAAAAGTTAAGACGTGTTCATGGTGTAGCCCAATGTGTTAGATAATTGAAAAGTTAAGACGTGTTCATGGTGTAGCCCAATGTGTTAGATAATAGAAAAGAGAAAACGTGTTCATGGTGTAGCCCAATGTGTTAGATAATTGAAAAGAGAAGACGTGTTCATGGTGTAGCCCAATGTGTTAGATAATTGAAAAGTTAAGACGCGTTCATGGTGTAGCCCAATGTGTTAGATAATTGAAAAGAGAAGACCTGTTCATGGTGTAGCCCCAATGTGTTAGATAATTGAAAAGTTAAGACGTGTTCATGGTGTAGCCCAATGTGTTAGATAATTGAAAAGAGAAGACGTGTTCATGGTGTAGCCCAATGTATTAGATAATTGAAAAGTTAAGACGTGTTCATGGTGTAGCCCAATGTATTAGATAATTGAAAAGTTAAGACCTGTTCATGGTGTAGCCCAATGTATTAGATAATTGAAAAGTTAAGACGTGTTCATGGTGTAGCCCAATGTGTTAGATAATTGAAAAGAGAAGACGTGTTCATGGTGTAGCCCAATGTGTTAGATAATAGAAAAGAGAAGACATGTTCATGGTGTAGCCTAATGTGTTAGATAATTGAAAAGAGAAGACGTGTTCAAGGTGTAGCCCAATGTATTAGATAATTGAAAAGAGAAGACGTGTTCATGGTGTAGCCCAATGTTTTAGATAATTGAAAAGAGAAGACGTGTTCATGGTGTAGCCCAATGTGTTAGATAATTGAAAAGAGAAGACGTGTTCATGGTGTAGCCCAATTAGTTAGATAATAGAAAAGAGAAGACGTGTTCATGGTGTAGCCCAATGTATTAGATAATTGAAAAGAGAAGACGTGTTCATGGTGTAGCCCAATGCGTTAGATAATTGAAAAGTTAAGACGTGTTCATGGTGTAGCCCCAATGTGTTAGATAATTGAAAAGTTAAGACGTGTTCATGGTGTAGCCCAATGTATTAGATAATTGAAAAGTTAAGACGTGTTCATGGTGTAGCCCAATGTATTAGATAATTGAAAAGTTAAGACGTGTTCATGGTGTAGCCCAATGTGTTAGGTAATTGAAAAGAGAAGACGTGTTCATGGTGTAGCCCAAGAAAAACGAACATTTAAAGTCAAGACACTTGAGTGTCTATAAAGACTCAGTGATCGGGGTTTCATATTTGGACACTGATTGAGAACTTGACTGAGATGTTCAAGAAGTGGACACCTGAGGTGGGTGATAAAGATGGTTGACTTTTCTTAAACATTTTCGCCCCCCAGTTGGCACACGAGGACTGTCCTGCAAATGTACTTGATATCAATCAATCGAGTGGAGTGTAGGAATGATTACATGTTCAACCCTGGTGGCTCTCCTAACCAGCATCAGTCTTTAAAGGTTGATTGTTGTCCTAGCCATCAACAGTTTTTTTTTTAAAGTTGATGATGATGATGACTGAGTACTTTTTATAGCGCTTCCATACAGGCTGTTTTAGCATGCTCACAGCGCGCTGTGTGTAGGGTGTGAGGCATTTTTCAACCTTGGCCGCTCTCCTACACATCGTCATTATTTAAAGGTGCTTGCTGTTGGACATTATTTTATTAACGCTAGACCCTGAATATAGAAAAAAATATTATGATCATATTAGGATCATAGTAGGTCATGTTTATATCATAAAGACTATTATACTTTCTGTCTTGTGTAATAATAATAATATGACAAAAAATCCACCAGAATAAATTTCATTCGAGGATATTAAGAGAAATATGGTATAGTGGTAAAGTGGAATAGCATAAGTTTTTTTAAATACTTTTCAATGGCTGATCTATAATGGTCCATACATAGCTTACTACAGTCTGCTTAAGTGGTCATATCTAGCTTACTACAGTCTGATGTGATGGTCCATACATAGCTTACTACAGTCTGCTTAAGTGGTCCATATCTAACTTACTACAGTCTTCTTTGATGGTCCATATCTAGCTTACTACAGTCAGCTTTGATGGTCCATATCTAGCTTACTAAAGTCTTCTTTGATGGTCCATACCTAGCTTACTAAAGTCTGCTTTGATGGTCCATACCTAGCTTACTAAAGTCTTCTTTGATGGTCCATACCTAGCTTACTAAAGTCTTCTTTGATGGTCCATAATAGCTTACTACAGTCTGTTTTGATGGTCCATTTCTAGCTTACTACAGTCTTCTTTGGTGGTCCATATCTAGCTTACTACAGTCTTCTTTGATGGTCCATAATAGCTTACTACAGTCTTCTTTGATGGTCCATACCTAGCTTACTAAAGTCTGCTTTGGTAGTCCATATCTAGTTTACTACTCACAATACTTCAGAATTTTTAAAAAAAATATCTTAAATTTAAAGTGTTCTAGTTTCAAAGGATTTTTATGCAAGACACTGAAAGGACCACTTTTCAATCTTGTCTAGTTGAAGAATTAATATTTTGTAACCCAACATTTACTTGCGCACCTTTGGGAAATAGGGAATAAGAAAATTATACTTTGCACTTTTCATACCCGACTGTTTTTAATTTTTTTTTAAATATCTGAATGGAATCCATATACATGCTCGAAGAATATCAAATCAAAGTAAATTCTCCTTTGATTTCAATGAAAACCTCAATACAATACACAAACACTGGGGTAGGTGATCACGTTATAATCTAGTTAAGTTGTTAGTGTTTTAAATCGAATTCCTCCGTGGTTTTTTTTTGTTTTTTGTTTTTTTTTTGTTTGTTAAGACATAAGTCATATAGCCATGATTTAGCAATCAACATGACATTTCAGTAAATATTTAAGCGTACCGTGACATAATAAGACTTGAGCAAAGATAGCGAATAGTGTACAAATTCTGTGTTTAAAAAAATTCATAGAGCATTCTATGGTTTAAGTCAGCGTATACGAAACTTTTAAGTTTGGTGAACCGGTGGGCACGTTTTGAAATCGGATCAGGGACCGGTGGGCACGTTTTGAAATCGGATCAGGGACCGGTGGGCACGTTTTGAAATCGGATCAGGGACCGGTGGGCACGTTTTCGAATCGGATAAGGGACCGGTGGGCACATTTTCGAATCGGATAAGGGACCGGTGTGCACGTTTTGTTATTGGATCAGGGACCGGTGGGCATGTTTTGAAATCAGATAAGGGACCAGTTTTGAAATCGGATCAGGGCCCGGTGGGCACGTTTTCGAATCGGATAAGGGCCCGGTGGGCACATTTTCGAATCGGATAAGGGACCGGTGTGCACGTTTTGTTATTGGATCAGGGACCGGTGGGCATGTTTTGAAATCAGATAAGGGACCGGTGGGCATGTTTTGAAATCGGGCACCGGGCACGTTTTCAAATCAGATAAGGGACCGGTGGGCACGTTTTCGAATCGGATAAGGGACCAGTGGGCACATTTTCGAATCGGATAAGGGACCGGTGGGCACGTTTTGAAATTGGATCAGGGACCGGTGGGCATGTTTTGAAATCGGATAAGGGACCGGTGGGCATGTTTTGAAATCGGATAAGTGACCGGTGGGCACGTTTTCAAATCAGATAAGGGACCGGTGGGCACGTTTTGAAATCGGATAAGGGACCGGTGGGCACGTTTTGAAATCGGATAAGGGACCAGTGCCAGATTTATTAATTGCAATTTTCTTTTTATGCGACAATAAATAAATTGATTGAAAATACAATCGAAAAACACTAAACACTACAGTGAAAACTTGTTGTTTTTTTTTAATAGCATGAATGGAGAATAGAATAAATCAGATTATGTTAAAACAAAATAATTTTAAAAAACTTTAAAAAAAAAAAATTTACAAAAGACTAAGTAAATAATAAAGGGAGATAACAATTATATATTTTTAAAAGTCTTTTTCAGCAGAAACGTTAACGTCCCTTAAAATATCCACCTCATGGAACTCCGTCTTTCGTGCACAGTCATTTGGATCGTCTTGTTGTTGGAACTCACTGCGGCCGACGGCGGTCTCTTCTCATTCGTTTCGTATACTTCACATCGTAAGGTTGGACGTAGAGCTCGTATCTGCTTGCCTAGTCCGTCTCTCTGTTTGTTGGTCAGCCGTCTGTCAGCACCTGGAAGTGTCTGCTTTCATTTGGCTCCCTACCAATGTGTTACCCATCTTCACCTGCAATTTATTCTCTTTTCCAATTCGAACTCCCCACACCTCATTGTATATTATTTTGTAACACTACTTTTTTTAAATCAGTAAGGATCTTTTTTAAAAAAATCAAACAGATTAAAGGGGCATATTTTATTGTTAATGTGTGAGTGTCTAAGGGGCCTATACTGTGTCTATATTGTGTGTATATTGTGTCTAATATGTGTCTATTTGTGCCTATATTGTGTTTATATTGTGCTTATAGTGTGGCTATATTGTGTCTATATTTTGTCTATCTTTTGCCTATATTGTGTTTATATTGTGCCCATACTGTGCCACTATTGTGCCACTGTTGTGTCGATATTGTGCCTTTATTGTGTCCATACTGTTCCTATAGTGTGCCATTAGTGTGTCCATTTTGTCACTATATTGTGCCAAAATTGTGTCTATTTTGTGTCTATGTTGTACCAATATTGTGTCCATATTGTGCCTATAGTGTGCCCAAATAGTGTCTATATTGTGCCAATATTGTGCCAATATTGTGTTTATACTGTGCCAATACTGTGTCTATATTGTGTCTATTTTGTGTCTATATTGTGCCTATATTGCCTCTATGATGTATATATATTGTGCCTATATTGTGTCCATGTTGTGTCTATATTGTGTTTACAATGTGCCAATATTGTGTTTATACTATGCCAATACTGTGTCTATATTGTGTCTATTTTGTGTCTATATTGTGCCTATAATGCCTATATGATGTATATATATTGTGCCTATATTGTGTCTATGTTGTGTCTATATTGTGTTTACAATGTGCCAATATTGTGTCTCTAGTGTGCGTAGGAAAATTTTTTATCCCCCTCCCCCATGTTGCACGGGTAATTTTTGTCTACCCCCACCCTTGCGTACGTACAATGACCGCCAAATTCGTCTCTATATAGGACCTTAATGGTGAATAAAACTGTAAAATTCCTTAAAATTCACCAAGAGCAGCGGGCGCCAAACATCCTTCCGTTGGCTGGTCCGCCGGGGGAGGTGTGAGCTCAATTTTTTTTTAATTATGGTTTGCTGCTGCTTTCTCATTAGGGCCTTTCGAAATACTGCAAAAATTTTCCAACTTTTCCTTCCAATTTTAATCCAACGTGACATCTAGCTGCTCGCGGTGCCAACACTTGAGTGACTATAACTGTTTGAAGTAGCGTAACTAGATGGCGCTCAGTGACCTAAATAATTGTTGTACTTGGTTTTACTCTATGAATTGCACTTGTTAGAATTAAAAAAGGGGCGTCTGGTGGGGAAAAAAACCAACAAAATGTGGCATAGACGACCTGGGGGAATCGGCCAATTTAAGGAACGACTGGCGAGCCCAACAAATTAGCCGTCCGATGCACGTCAAAGCATTGAACGATGGAAAAAATATTACTGTAACACCTCTATTCATAAGTACCGCCTGGGCAGTGTCTAGCGAGTTCATTTGTGAAAGTACGTGGCAACATATTTTCGTTAATACCTACGAAGCACTGAGTGCTTATTTTTTTCTTTTTTTTACTGCACTTGAGCTATAAATACGCTTATTTCTGGACAGTCAGGGGAGTTTCAAGGTGATAATTGTAGAATATTTTAATAAATGGACGTACTTACTGCCATGACCTCCCCCCTCCACCGGGACACATGCACGTGTACGCAAAATCTCCAAAAAGAACGACAACCTTGCCCCCCTCCCCCTCAGTGCCTTACTACTATAGGGATGAACCCTGCCCGCCACCCCTAAGATTAATAAATTGCTTTATTCTATGCAACTCCAGATCGATTCGGGGATCTCTGCAACAAGTCTGTGGCTGTTACTACGTCGTACACCTTCGTGATGGAGTACAAGTACGGCTCAGTGAACTGCTCCGCGAGATTCTACACCAAGGACGAGCACAGCACGCTGAAGGCTTACTTCCTGTTCTACGACGCGACGAAGTCGTGCTCGGGCTCCATCAATATTTACGACGCGAACAACAAACCTCGTTTGGGTGATGGCCGTTTCCATTGTGCACGTCTTGCTTGATCTGGGTGGTCTCGTTGGCTGGTTGGGTGGTCTCGTTCGCTGTTTGGGTGGTCTCGTTGGCTGGTTGGGTGGTCTCGTTGGCTGGTTGGGTGGTCTCGTTGGCTGGTTAGGTGGTCTCGTTGGCTGGTCTCGTAGGCTGGTTGGGTGATCTCGTTGGCTGGTTGGCTGGTTGGGTGGTCTCGTTGGCTGGTTGGTCGGTCTCGTTGGCTGGTTGGGTGGTCTCGATGGCTGGTTGGATGGTCTCGTAGGCTGGTTGGGTGGTCTCGTTGGCTGGTTGGGTGGTATCGTTGGCTGGTTGGCTGGTTGGGTGCTCTCTTTGGGTGGTTGGGTGTATCGTTGGCTGGTTGGGTGGTATCGTTGGCTGGTTGGCTGGTTGGGTGGTCTCTTTGGGTGGTTGGATGTATCGTTGGCTGGTTAACTGGTTGGGTGGTCTCTTTGGCTGATTGGGTGGTCTCTTTGGCTGGTTGGGTGGTCTCGTTGGGTGGTTGGCTGGTTGGGTGGTCTCGTTGGCTGGTTGGGTGGTTGGGTCGTCTCGTTGTGTTTAAAAATTATTTACGGGTTGTTGTCTTTTTATTGTTTTTTATATTTTTAAAAATTATTTTTGTAATTTTGTCTTAGTGACTTGTTTATTGTGTTGAAATGAATTTAAAATGCGTTGTTTTTTTTTTTATATTTTAAATACCGGCTTTACTTTTAGCTAAGATGGTTTTATTACATTCACTGAAAAAAATGATGCTTTAAATCATACATTTTTACTAAAGAAATTTCAATTATAATTTTTATACATACTCTTGCCCCGCTGCAAAAAATTAATTAAAATGTTTAACATTTTTTTAATGTAAAAAAGCAAACTATAAATAAAAGCAAAAAAAAATTTTTTTTTAAAAATGCAAAGGAAACGACTCAAAGAAATGTTAAAAATATAATATTTTATTTCTAATCTCTAAAAGAAAAAAAATATTATATTTTCAGGCCAATCCGGATACTGCAATCTATTATCACCGACAGGCTATTATGATTTAGGTTCGAATGGCACCATATCTCTACTGGCCGGCACTGATAGCATTGACGCCGTGATTCGCGTCGTGGAGTTCTTCATCAACAGGTCGAGTAAGTCTTAATCTCGCGGTGCTGCAAATGATGGGAAGCACAATCTGCGCAGAGATTGCTTTCGTCTTTAAGTATTATAATTTTTTTTTTCGATCCATTCTCTCTTCATCCGTAATGGGCGATAAATACTTAGGTACGACGGAGACTGAACTTCGGGATCAGAGCTGTTACCGGGAGATTCGCTAATTTGTTCTTAGGATAAAATCTGCTTCAAGAACTTGTACACAGAACTGTATCGAATGACAGAGATAACATCTCGTACACAGATATAACTTCGAAAGAGCAGTTTGGAACTTGTTTTTTTTTAAGGGGGCAAGCTACCAAAAAATTATTTTTTTTAATTAACCAACTTAGAGCAATTATTTTATTATGTTTATGTTAAGCTATAAATGGAGATATATTTTCATGCTTTAAAAAAAAGAAAAATTATATAGTTGCCATGGCAACGGCGGCCATCTTGAAAATAATACCCATTCGTAGAGTTCTAAAATTTTAAAAACAAACACACATATTGCTTAAAAAATGATTGATTCGTGAACTTCAATTATATTTAGAGGTACTGAGCTCGTTTAATTTCCTTCAAACTTTTCAAAACATTTTTTTTTTAAATTTTTTAAAATTTGTCTGGGCTGAAAACGCTTAAAATTTACCATCCTAGGATATGAAACAATTTTTTTTTAACAAAAGTAATTGACCAAATTGATTTTTGAATAGCTCACAAAATAGTTAAAGGAAGTTACATACCAAATTTTATTACTCTAGCTTGTATATTAGCTGAGATTTTAGAATTCTACGTTACAAAACAACAGAAAAAAACAATTTTGAGAAAAATCAATTTTAAACTTTAAAAGTGAAAAATTTTAAGTTTAATATGAAAATGAAGTTCTTTTACATAGTTTGTTTTTTTGTCAGCAACATGGACATGGTGGTTTCTTATATTATTGAACTGTTGAATGCACCAGAAACATGGGTTTTACCGTCTTGAACTTCATCAGGTGCTCTCGTCAAAATCACAATTTAAAAAAAAAAAATTTCATACCAGAGGTGAATGAGATGCATATAATTTGATAGATTATCAAGAAAAGTTTTTTTTTTAAAAAATACGCATTACAATGCACGTCTGGTACATGTGTGCGCTACCAACTCCTCATCAAGCGGGTGAAACAGTTCAGCTACAGTTTGTGAACTGTACGAATAAAAGACTTGGGGTTTAAATCTAATTCAAGAATATCTCGGTTAAAGCTGCCCCCCCCCCCAACTCACTTAAGAAGATTTTTTTTTCTCAATTGGAAGGGCCGAATACAAATTTTACAGATTTGCTACCCCCATACATGAATACGGATTGGGTCATATCTTTTCCAAGAAGCTATTTCAACTTATTTAATTAATGAAAAATTGTATTGGTTTTAAACTCCTCCCCCCACCCCCACCCCCCCCCAAATCGAAGCACGTCCGAGTAACAGCGAGGTTCATTGAGGAACGGTGTGTGTCTAATGCAAGGCACAGCTCGTGAGGGCCGTCTTCTTTTCAAGGGGGTCTTGGTAAAATCCCAGAGGACCGCGATCATGTACTGGCAACCGTCGTTTAATTTCTTGTAGCTTATAAGTTAAGGAAATGATAGAACAAGGTAAGTGTGAAAGCTTGAATCGGAAAGACAGGACGATAGGGGAAAAAAACATTTCGGCTGAGAGCCTTCCCCGACTTCCGGCTACAATTATTAACCAGTTTCTTCGTTTTCTTTTCGTATCTTCATGTCTGCCAAGGCAGGCTCTTAGCGCCGTGCGCCGTGTTTCTTCTTTAAAAAATTTTTTTTTTTGTCTTTCAGCATGCACCCCTGCTCAATTCCACTGTGAGATAGACGATCTACGGATAGCCAAAGACTTACAATGTGATTTCTACCCAGACTGCCCCAACGGGAAAGACGAAGAGCAGCACTGTGCCAAGGCGGCCATCTTGCCATACATCGTTCTCGCCATCACGACCGTGACGCTGTGCTGTCTGTGTTTATGCTGGACCCTGTGTTTGAATAAGAAGCCTAAGTCCAAGAGGCGTAAGTCGTCGAGGATGGCTAAGTTCAAAAAGGCGCGACAATCGCGGCACTTGAGTAAGGTGTTATAACCTACGGCTTTGCTGTCGTCTGACCATCTTACTCTCATGAATCAGTAAGACTCTTTTTTTTATTTTTTTTTTTTTTTTTTATCCCCTGCTTTATATCTTTTTTTTTTTTTTTTGAACCATCATCAACACACAAGAAAATGAAACTGTTATTGTCTTGTGCAAGATGTTGACAAATAATTCAAACCATTCCTTCCTTTTGGTACGAATATCTGCAGGAAGAGTGATTTTAAAAATAAAATTGCACACGCACCCCACACCAAAAATAAATAATTTTTTTTTTTTTTTAAATCAAACATTTCTGGTAGACCTCGTTCGTTAAAAGACTTCGTCGACTTTCTGTTCTGAAGTATCATGTTAGTACGTATGACTTCATTGTCAAGCTTCTTTAAAATAAAATGGATTGTTCTTACAAGAATTGATTCCTACTCTTCCAACCTTTACATTGTCCTCAGAGGGAAAACAAAAAGAACTAAAGCCTTTGATAAATGATCAATTAGTTGTTCTCCTGCACAATCAGTGATATAAAATTAAATGACAAATCGTTTCAGTTTACGTCAGTTTAAAATAAAAACAACAAACAAAACAATTCTTTGGTGAGTATTTTGATCACTGCATCATCAATACTTGGGCCTACAGTTCATTTTTTATACATTACACTTTTACAAGAGACATTTAATATTAACATTGAAGATGCTTGGTTGGAATCATTTAACGATGGAAGCAAACATCGGGCTCAAATGCTTTCAAAGAACATGGAGTTTTTGTCGCCCCCTCCCCCCCCCCTCGCCATCAAGCAATAAGCTATCATAAAAAGGACATCTGAAGCAACTAGCGTTGTAAACTCAAATTTCAGAATTAAGAAAACAGCGCACATTGTTGTAAAGCCAGACTTCAGAATGAACAAAACAACGCACATTGTTGTAAAGCCAGCTGGTGTCGGACTGAAAAAAAACCAGTGCACATTGTTGTATAAAGTCAGAAATCAGACTGAAACAAAGTCACGAAGTGTGCAGAATATCTCACAACCCAATGCTTGATCGCTGTCTAAACATGTTCGGATTATGGAATCAGCAAGACGCAATTATTCTCATTTCACAACTAATTTGTAGATGCACATATGAACATACAACATCATTCGTATTAATTAAATAATCAATTTTTCAAACAAGTTTTGTTATGATGATTTTTAAAGTGTCTTTAGATTTATCATTTTCTCCGTATGTTGTGTTTTAGGTTTACACATTATTCTTTAAAATGTTGTTGTTGTTTTTTTGTTGTTTTTTTTTTCAATTTTAAAATTTAATTTTACTTGAAAATGTGTAGCCCTAACATAGAAATGTCTTCGCTTTTTCACTACTAGCGTTTATATTTAGTTATTTAAGTGTTGTGAAAATTTCACATAAGAAACACACAAACACGCGCGTAGACACACACACACACATACACCAAACAAACACACACTCACAAGCAATTAATCATTTGATTTCGTTGTCAAGAATGAATTGTTATTAATCAGAATTCGAATCGGACAGATGTGCCACACAAGGACAGAGACATCGGACAGATGTGACACACAAGGACAGAGACAACGGACAGATGTGCCACACAAGGACAGAGACAACGGACAGATGTGCCACACAAGGACAGAGACAACGGACAGATGTGCCACACAAGGACAGAGACAAAAAACAGATGTGCCACACAAGGACAGAGACAACGGACAGATGTGCCACACAAGGACAGAGACAACGGACAGATGTGCCACACAAGGACAGAGACATCGGACAGATGTGCCACACAAGGACAGAGACAACGGACAGATGTGCCACACAAGGACAGAGACAACGGATATCAAGTCTGCATGAGCGTGTTTTATATGAAAGAACATTTGCTAAAACTTTTATACTTGGAAATGTTTCTTAAATACATTTCTTGAGGTGTAAATGTTCTAGTTGAAGGCATTGTCTTGCTCTAGTGGGTTATTTCTTGAAAATCGTATTTATAAATATGAATCTTAAGATACACGACGACCAACAAATAACTTCAAAATAAGTTCTTCCTGTGTGCATAGCATAATAATATGATGAAAAACAGAAGTCATTAAAAAAAAAAAAAATTCTGAATTTGCGACCCTGAATTTTTGTCATCTTTAAGAGATCAGTTCAATGTGTCGAATGTTATGTCACAAGAGGATCAGATGCTGCTGTGTCAATGATTTTTAAGGTTGTCATTTCATTATTACTATACCACGAATAATAATTCGCTAGAATGTGGCGCGCACAATATTATTCCTAGAAGTCAGCACAAGTTTTGACATGTATAACTTCGGTGGATTGGAAGTTCGTGCCTAGCCGCCGTCATTGCTTTGTCGGGGTCTAGCTTGTTTTGGAAATATTACATTGAAATCGTGGAGATTAAATTAATTTCACTGATGTTATGATATAATGGACGAATAATTATCGTAAACCGATCAGCTAAGCCCCGTTCATCCCAATAACGCCTTAAATTGGAATGAAGCAAAATAAGCAATATGATTCGAACCTATATTTGGCAACAAAAACGTTTCAGAAATGTCTATGTCTCTCATTGAACGAATACTTTTGTTTGTACCATTCTTCTGTGTGTCACTCTGTAGAGAAGGGTGCCAAGGAGAATGGCGCAAAATGAGAAGGGCACATATGAGAGCATCGAATGTGAGAGAGACATACTGCTCGTCCATGTTTCCCTCTGTAGAGAGGGCATGAGAAGGGAGCGATTGACAGCCTGCACCATTCGTCCGTGTGTCACTCGGTAGAGAAAGGCGCAAATGACAGCTTGCACCATTCGTCCGTGTGTCACTCTGTAGATAAGGGGGCCAATGACAGCTTGCACCATTTGTATGTGTTTCACTCTGTAGAGAAGGGGGTCAACGACAGCTTGTACCATTCGTATGTGTTTCACTCTGTAACGAAGGGGGCCCTTGACAGCTTGCACCATTGGTATGTGTTTCACTCTGTAAAGAAGGGGGCCCGTGACAACTTGCACCATTCGTATGTGTTTCACTCTGTAAAGAAGGGGGCCAGTGACAACTTGCACCATTCGTATGTGTTTCACTCTGTAAAGAAGGGGGCCAATGACAACTTGCACCATTTGTATGTTTTTCACTCAGTAAAGAAGGGGGCCAGTGACAACTTGCACCATTTGAATGTGTTTCACTCTGTAGAGAAGGGGCCAGTGACAGCTTACACCATTTGTATGTTTTTCACTCTGTAAAGAAAGGGGCCAATGAAAGCTTGCATCATTCGTATGTGTTTTACTCTGTAAAGAAGGGGCCAATGACAACTTGCACCATTTGTATGTGTTTCACTCTGTAGAGAAGGGAACCAATGGCAGCTTACACCATTTGTATGTTTTTCACTCTGTAAACAAGGGGGCCAGTGACAGCTTGCACCATTCGTATGTGTTTCACTCTGTAAAGAAAGGGCCAATGAAAGCTTGCATCATTCGTATGTGTTTCACTCTGTAAAGAAGGAGCCTTGGACAGCTTGTACAATTTTTCCGTGTTTCACTCTGTAGAGAAAGGGGCCAATGAGCATGGCGCAAATGAGAAGGGCGCCAATGACCGCATCGAATGTGAGAGAGATAACCTTTCTACATAACTGAAGACCTGGCCTGTGATGAATTCCCTGACGGCCCGGATGAACAGAATTATTGTGCCCTTTTGAACATGTTCCATTTCATGATCCTCGCCTTCACCATTGTTTTCATCATTTGTTGCTGTGTTTGTTTGTATGGTGCTGTTACTACCGCCCTTCTCGCTCAAACTTTGACGTTTTCAGCCCTTGATCCGTACTTCTCATCAAACAGTGAATTTATCAGTCCGTCATCCGTATTTCTCATTAATCTTTGACTTTTTCAGACCGTCGTCCGTACTTCTCATCAATCTTTGGTGTGTACTGAAATGAGTTCTCCAGCAAACACTTTTAACCGAGGATGGCCTCAAGGCAGAGGATGGCCTAAAGGCAGAGGATGGCCTAAAGGCAGAGGATGGCCTCAAGGCAGAGGATGGCCTCAAGGCAGAGGATTGTCTCAAGGCAGAGGATGGCCTCAAGGCAGAGGATGGCCTCAAGGCAGAGGATGGCCTCAAGGCAGAGGATGGCCTCAAGGCAGAGGATGGCCTCAAGGCAGAGGATGGTCTCAAGGCAGAGGATGGTCTCAAGGCAGAGGATGGCCTCAAGGCAGAGGATGGCCTCAAGGCAGAGGATGGTCTCAAGGCAGAGGATGGTCTCAAGGCAGTGTATGAGGAATCGAAACAGGATCCTTACCTATTCAAGTCCTTTTGTTTTCATTAGTTTTTTTTTTAAGTCTTATGTTGTGACTCGAACTTTAAAGTCTTACAACTACAAAAAATAATCTCTTAACAAGTTTTTCTAAAATGTTTTTTAATTGGTAATGCACTATGTAATCATTCTTTTTTTTTTCTTTTTCATTCAAAAATTATAATACTGTTTATTTTAGTATTGATCATGACTTAAAATTTTGTATGTGAGTATAAGGACATTTATGATCTAAACAGAGATTCTAAGATAAGATAAGATAAGATAAGATTCTTTTATTGATCCAAATAAATGGAAATGTTTTTTTATTGCATTATACATTTTCAGCACAAAAATAAAACAATTTGAACACAAGACATTTATAATAAATTATTTCAAACAACCATTCAGTGAGTTCTCTTAGCAAAATCGGGGACTTATTAGTATTTCTCATTCAGATGTGTGACTTCAGAGGAAGCACGCCGGTAAATTCGTAATGTTAAGTCCATCAGA
Organism: Lymnaea stagnalis; assembly: GCA_964033795.1. Lineage (NCBI taxonomy): Eukaryota > Metazoa > Mollusca > Gastropoda > Lymnaeidae > Lymnaea > Lymnaea stagnalis. Next base: position 83,360 of record CAXITT010000142.1, read on the forward strand.
GACACACCAACGTCAACACACACGCAAACTACACACACAAAATACTCTTCCGGGTATTTAATTTTCGCTGGTGATTATTAAATAATATCGAAGTAACGCCATGCAATGGCTTTCCCCACAGTTATTAGCACTCCCAGCCCTATCTGAGTTTTTTTTATCTCAAGAATCTTAAATATTCGCATTTCTTACCATAGGGAAAACCCACAGCTCTATTACGTCCCGAAGAGAACTTTTGTTGACCTCTGAAAGTGCAAGTTAAGACAGCAGTAAATGAAATCTACTTAATGATAAGTAAACCATAAAAATATAAAAGTTTCACGTTATAATAAAGGAATTATTTGCACATAAATGGCATCAAGCAGCTTCTCTGAAACTTCGCGATGGCTTTTCTTTTGACATTAACGGTAAAATTAATGCAATCCTTTGGCAAGTGGTTTAATTTTAAACTGTTGTTTGTCAATCAACATCGACTAGAACCATCCAGTTTGGGGGGAGGGTGGGTTGGGTGAGTTCGTAGTGGCCTGCTAGTCCGATCCGTGCTCGGAATAATCTCTGGCAAGGCGGGCAGGGGATGGTTGCTGCTGTCGGTGGCCCAATGTTGCTCTTTCGAGTTAGCCAGCGTGTCTCAGCTCTGGTTATCCTACTGGCTTCGTGAGATTTAGTCCCCTTCTTGACAGCTGGTCTCCATGTGGCTCTGTCCTGGGCTGTCTGCACCCATTCAATAGGGTTGATGCTGAAGGCCTTTAGTTCCGCATTCAGTGAGTCTTTGTAACGCTTTTATTTTGACCTCCTTCTCCGAAGAATATCTGTTTCGGGAGCCGGTGGTCTTCCATGCGGGCTTCGCGTCCCATCCAACGGAGTTAAGATTGCATCAGGGTGGTGAAGATGCAAGGCAAGTTCGCTCTAGCTTGTCCCACCCACATTTCATGGCATTTTGTCTTGCCACCTGATGCCGAGGAGTTTCCTGAGGCAGGTTGTGTGAAAATAGTTAAGTTTCTTGGCGTGACGGTGGTAGACTGTCCACGTTTCACATCCGGTAGAGCAATGTCGAGAGGACTGCTGCGCTATATACCTTGACCTTCGTTTCTTTTAACCAGATACTAACTGGGTCAAAGATTGTTCGTTTCAAATCATTAAGTTCATTTGCCTTTGCCAACCATTTACCGGCAGCAGGGACGTGCGGGCACATGGAAACCCGTGACGAACGGTGTATTAATTTAGTTCCGGAGGCCCCCGAGATTGTAATAACTGCCCAAAAAGGCCCATGACGAATGCTCGTCACGTCGTCGCGGGCCAGCACGTCCCTCACCAGCAGTGATATATTTAAAAAAAATTATTTAACATAACTGAAATCGATATGCTATGCTTGTACGTTGTGAGTCGAATCAATCATGTTGATTTTCGACACCTGATTTGTGTTTGTTCTTGCAAAACTTTGACCTTCCCTGGTCGGCACTTACCCTATTTACGCCACTGCATCGACCTGGAGCAAATGCCGTCAATTAAAGTGCTATTGAAACATTTATTTGACAGACGAAATACTAAAATTTCAGACAGGCGATTTTTCTATGTGTCAACATTTTGGCTACTGATGGCCAACATCGTCCTGACTGAGCAATGAGATGGTCTATCTCCTGGGCAGTCATTCACGCCGTCTTTGTGGATATGTTATTTGGCCAGCCGGAGGATATCAATTTAAACATATATTCTTACAGTAAGTAAATACCATATGCGAATACATTCTTACAGTAATTACGCCGTATGCGAATACATTCTTACAGTAAGTAAATACCATATGCGAATACATTCTTACAGTAATTACGCCGTATGCGAATACATTCTTACAGTAAGTAAATACCATGTGCGAATACATTCTTACAGTAATTACGCCGTATGCGAATACATTCTTACAGTAAGTAAACACCATATGCAAATACATTCTTACATAAGTACACCATATGCGAATACATTCTTACAGTAAGAAAACATCGCATACAAATGTGTTGTGTAGAATACCCTCATTCAGCCTGTTACTCCCATCTTGATTGCAGCTCTCATGTTCAAGCATCTAGCAACATCTCCAATGCATCACCTCGTGCTCGTCCAGACATGCCATTAACACATAGAATGGATCCCTTTCTTACCTCCTTAAAGATATACTTGTTTAAACAAATTCATGGATTCACCCTCTAATGCACGGGGCTGTGTACTCGCATTCGCTGTAATAAAGCAATTTTTGTATTTAAAAGTGTAAGTCCCAATCTGTTTTGGTCTACACTCAGAAATGCTGGTGCACCTTTTTTTTCAAAAGCATCACTTTTTCAGAGCGTACCTATTTCAAAATATCCCCATTTCAAAAACATCCCCATTTAAAAACATCCCTATAACAAAACATCTCTATATCAAAAGATCCCTATCCCAAAGTTAATATGGTGCACACCTGTTCTTTCGCGAGGATACCAACCTCAAACAACTTTTACTTACAATTTAACTAAAGGTCAAACCCAGGGACTGAACACATATAAGCCATTAAGTCTTTTGGCCGGACGTTAATTGTGTGCAATGTTCCTTCCATTCTGATTCATAATTTTTCTCCCCGAAAGAAAAAAAGGAGAAAAAAAGGGGGATTGGAGAGACGGGTGGGGCTGAAAACAATTAAGACGTTTATGGCTTCAACTCTATGAACAAACTGTATGTGTCTATATTTCTCAAAGACAAATAACTTTCCTCATTTATCTAATTTGGTATGAAAGAATTGATAATAATTTCACGACTTTTTTAACCTCGTCAACAGACGTAGTCCGCAGGTTGCCAACTCGATGTTCACGTTTGTCTCATGTGTTTTATACAGACGTAGTCCGCAGGTTGCCAACTCGATGTTCACATTTGTCTTGTGTGTTTTATACAGACGTAGTCCGCAGGTTGCCAACTCTATGTTCACGTTTGTCTCATGTGTTTTATACAGACGTAGTCCACAGGTTGTCAACTCTATGTTCACGTTATTCTTGTGTGTTTTATACAGACGTAGTCCACAGGTTGTCAACTCTATGTTCACGTTTGTCTCATGTGTTTTATACAGACGTAGTCCACAGGTTGTCAACTCTATGTTCACGTTATTCTTGTGTGTTTTATACAGACGTAGTCCACAGGTTGCCAACTCGATGTTCACGTTTGTCGTGTGTGTTTTATACAGACGTTGTCCGCAGGTTGCCAACTCGATGTTCACATTTGTCTTGTGTGTTTTATACAGACGTAGTCCGCAGTTTGTCAACTCTATGTTCACGTTTGTCGTGTGTGTTTTATACAGACGTTGTCCGCAGGTTTCCAACTCGATGTTCACATTTGTCTTGTGTGTTTTATACAGACGTTGTCCGCAGGTTTCCAACTCGATGTTCACATTTGTCTTGTGTGTTTTATACAGACGGGGTCCACAGGTTTCCAACTCGTGTCTAACGGTCGTCTTGTGTGCTTTATACAGACGGGGTCCACAGGTTGCCAACTCGTGTCTAACGGTCGTCTTGTGTGCTTTATACAGACGGGGTCCACAGGTTTCCAACTCGTGTCTAACGGTCGTCTTGTGTGCTTTATAGAGTCGGGGTCCACAGGTTGCCAACTCGTGTCTAACGGTCGTCTTGTGTGCTTTATACAGACGGGGTCCACAGGTTGCCAACTCGTGTCTAACGGTCGTCTTGTGTGCTTTATAGAGTCGGGGTCCACAGGTTGCCAACTCGTGTCTAACGGTCGTCTTGTGTGCTTTATAGAGTCGGGGTCCACAGGTTGCCAACTCGTGTCTAACGGTCGTCTTGTGTGCTTTATAGAGTCGGAAAAGCTGGAGGATCTATGCGGCATGAATGTGGTTGTGCAGAGGTACATCAATATACAGTCTCACTTCCATGGCGGCGACACATGTGTTGTCAGTTTCTCGACAAAAGATAACCTAACATCGCTTACGGCCTACTTCCTGGAGTACTACGCGTCCGACAAATGCGCTGGTCCTATAAATATCTTCAACTCGAAAGATGAGCCGTTGTTAGGTAAGGTCAGCATCATCATTTCTTGTTGTTGTTGTTGTTGTTGACAGCATAAGCGTCAAACATTTAACTTCCCGTCAACCTATCGAGCTGACACTTGGAACAAAGACTCGTTGCCAATGACAACATTCTTTACAAAATTCAGCCCCAAGCGCTAACCCCAACCTTCAAAAATCGTTTTTTTTTTTTCTTTTTATTTCAAGAGGAAGATGAAAGAAATATGATGACACTGATTTCACGAGATACAATTCCCGAGAACTGAGCTGAATGAGATTCTTTTCGTTTTTTTTTTTTTTAAACGCAAGTGCGTTTGGTGTGTAATATTTTTTTTTTTGTTTTAAATGGTTGATGTAATAAAGTCTCCATGTAAAAGCGGGTGGGTCATTAGAATATTAATGCATTTCAGGGGCGTGGGCAAAAAAATGGGGGGTTTCGAGCCTTGGGGCCAGGGGGCGGGGTTAGCACTAATTGGGATTCTTATAAAGTGCGTTACTTGAATGCGTGTTTTATCACATGTTCAGCCCCCCCCCCCTTTTTTTTTTCATTGCTCGACATTACATTTTATAAAGGATGTATACGAAAAACTTTGTTTTTTAATCCGTTGTTTAATTACCCTTTTTTTTAGTACTTGTCAGTTTTGATTTAGTTTTCTTTGTTTACGTTTCNTTTTGTTCTTGTTATTTTTGTTTTAGTTTTCTTTTTTTTGTTTTCGGTAGTAAAATTTATTTGTTTGATTTTAGGGATATACGAAAATAAAAGTTTTCCAAAAAAAAAAAAAAAACGATATGTATGCTGTATTTAATAAATTTAGGGTTGCCCATTTTTGGGCATGACGTTGAAGGTTTGGTTGTAACATTTTTTTTTCCACCTGTTTTTTTCGCTAGGGCTCAACGGTTACTGTGGAACTAAGAAACCGAGAGAGTATTTCAACCTAGGAACACGTGGGTCCCTCCAGTTTGTTAAACCAGACAAGACGATAGAAGCTGAGCTGAGGGTGGTTGAGTACTCTAGGAAAAATGAATGTGAGTACTCTTGAATAGACTGATGATGGCCTAAGTCTGCGGTTCTCGACCTGTGTGGGTCGCGACCCCTTTGGGGGAGGGGGTGAACGACCCTTCCACAGGGGTCACCTAAGACCATCGGAAAACACATATTTATGAAGTACCAACGTAAATAATTGTATGATTGTTTTTTGTGGGGGGGGGGGTCACAACAACATGATGAACCGTATTAAGGGTCACGGCATTAGGAAGTTTGAGAAACACTGTCCTAAGTGAACGTGTGTATAGTGATGATAGATTGACGATACCCTAATTGGACGCATGCGCACTGTTGATAAAATTGATTGATGATACTTATAAATTCACGTGTGTAGATTTGATAGAACGAGATCCATTGAGTGAATTAAAGCTATCCAAGTGTTGAAAACATGAAGGTAATCTGTGACTGTAATTATTCAGTACTGACTGCTGCAACACACTGTATCCTTTTGCCACAGTGACAAGACACTTAATCAAAAAGTGACCCCCCCCCCAACCTTACGCTTAATGACTATATTATCAATAGTGTGTCTTAGTTACTGTAGATTGTATTTTAAGACAAAATAGTCTTAAATTGAAGCTAACACTGAATGAATTAGAATTCGCGTGATTTTATAAAGTTTGGAACAGCAAATAAATTAACGATTTGCTCATCTTCAAGTTAATCAATGTTCTTGAGACTAAGTCCCGCCACGCACATTGGAATATATCTAGTCATAATAACTCATTATCCCTTTTCTATCATTATAAGTTGCCTTATTTTTTTTTTTTTGGAATCATTCCTTACAGTTAGGACCGAAAGATTTTAATGCAATTTTCGTCCCAAGTCTGTAAGAATTTACCAGCGCTATCAAATCTAAATGATCACTAATAAACTCATTTCTCTCACTAAGGACGATGAGATTTTTTGGTTGGTATATGATGGCTGATTTTTACGCTAGAGAAATACTTAAGATGTCTTGTGTTTAAATTGTTCTAATTGTAAAATTTTGTCTTGGAAATCAAGATGTATAATTCAATTGAAAAATATGTTGCTTTTTTTTAATCAATATAAGAATCTTACCTCACCTTTTATGCCCCTGCCTGTCCCCTATCTTACCTCACCATTTATGCCCCTGCCTGTCCCCCATCTTATCACACCTTTTATGCCCCTGCCTGTCCCCTATCTTACCTCACCTTTTATGCCCCTGCCTGTCCCCTATCTTATCTCACCTTTTATGCCCCTGCCTGTCCCTTATCTTATCTCACCTTTTATGCCCCTGCCTGTCCCCCATCTTATCTCACCTTTTATGCCCCTGCCTGTCCCCCATCATATCTCCCCTTTTATGCCCAAGCATGTCCCCCATCTTATCCCACATTTTATGCCCAAGCATGTCCCCCATCTTATCCCAAATTTTATGCCCAAGCATGTCCGCATCTTATCTCATCTCCCCTTTTATGCTCCACAGCTTGTCCCCCTGACACCTTCGACTGCCAATATCAAAATCTCTGCATCGCCGGGAGCCTNCTTACCTCACCGTTTATGCCCCTGCCTGTCCCCTATCTTATCTCACCTTTTATGCCCCTGCCTGTCCCTTATCTTATCTCACCTTTTATGCCCCTGCCTGTCCCCCATCTTATCTCACCTTTTATGCCCCTGCCTGTCCCCCATCATATCTCCCCTTTTATGCCCAAGCATGTCCCCCATCTTATCCCACATTTTATGCCCAAGCATGTCCCCCATCTTATCCCAAATTTTATGCCCAAGCATGTCCGCATCTTATCTCATCTCCCCTTTTATGCTCCACAGCTTGTCCCCCTGACACCTTCGACTGCCAATATCAAAATCTCTGCATCGCCGGGAGCCTGACCTGCGACTATTACCCCGACTGCCCCAAGGGCAGGGACGAGCAGAACAAGTGCGCCGACAACACTCAGGTCGGGTTCTACGTCTTCTTCGGGGTCCTCGCCACGCTCTTCTTCATCTGCGTCGGCGCCGTGATCTTCTGCGAGGAGATGAGTCGGCGAAGGCGCGTGAACCAGCCTCTCAACCTCGGCAACACGGTATTGCAACCCCACCCGTTCGACGGCGGCAGCATCACTTCGGCAGACGCTCCACAGGCAAACTCGCAGCCCTACCCGATTAACAGGACTCCCATGACCTCAGTTACTAGCGCTACGGAAGCCATGAGAGGTTCTCAACTTATATTTCCATTTCATGAATCCCTTGTATGATTTTTTAATTTTTTGTTTTCTTCTGTGAATCATGTGGCTGTCAATACCAGCTGACTTTTTACAATGGACAAATTTAAATAATACCCGACGCCATTTTATCCCGCCCCGATTTTAGCTTGAATATTTTATTATGGACCTTGCTTCTTTCTAAGCCTAAAATGTTATCTTATAATAAGCAACAACTTGATATCGTCCCCTTAAATTTACAGTAATTATTAGAAACGAAAATCCTGTTTGATAGCATTGTGGTAAATATTCTTGTAAATACCACATTTTCTTTAGAATCCTTGTTTGATTAGTTGAATCAAGTCTCGGACATGTGAATTTTATTATTTACGTACACAATTTTGCATAAACTCAATTTCCTTGTTATCTTGTCTCATTGTTTTTTTTTTTTTTTTTTGTTTTTTTTTTAAAGCAAATTTTTTTTTATAACGGGCAACATCTGCTATAGAAACCCCATCACTGAGACCCCCCCCCCCCGTGCCCCACACGTTTCTGTTTTTATGAGGGCTTTCAAATTTTCAAATCACTTCTAAACATGTTATTACTACCATCAATAAATGATGTATACTGGCTACTGGTTCATTTTCATGGCGTACGTTTCCTTTTTGTTGATGACTTATCGACCTGTGTCCAGCTTTATAATAATGCGCAAAATTGATTTTTTGTTATTTATACTTCCATGTANTTTTTTTTTTTTTTTTTTTTTTTTTTTTTTTTTTTTTTTTTTGTTTTTTTTTTAAAGCAAATTCTGTTATAGAACGGGCAACATCTGCTATAGAAACCCCATCACTGAGACCTCCCACCCCCGTGCCCCACACGTTTCTGTTTTTATGAGGGCTTTCAAATTTTCAAATCACTTCTAAACATGTTATTACTACCATCAATAAATGATGTATACTGGCTACTGGTTCATTTTCATGGCGTACGTTTCCTTTTTGTTGATGACTTATCGACCTGTGTCCAGCTTTATAATAATGCGCAAAATTGATTTTTTGTTATTTATACTTCCATGTATTGCAAAATGCAAATCAAATAGTTCGTCAGGAGCATAAATCCCAATTTAATGAAGGCCATTACTGACGCGCTACCATTTTCAACACCACACACGCCAACCCCCACACCCCCCCCCCTTTACGTTTGACACTTAGCACCTCTCCACCGACAAGCCTCTATCCCGATTGTTAGACACTTAACACCTCTCAACCCACCCGCCTCTAACTCAATCTGAAGACCCACCTTTCCATCCACACGCCTCTAAATAGTCCTATGAAATTTAACATCTCTCCAAATACAGCCACTTTCACTGGCCTTAAAATTGCTGAACAAATCCACACAGATTCTTGTTATCAACCTTACCAACTCCCTCACAGCATCTTGTTATCAACCTTACCTACTTCCTCTTATCTGAATACCATCTGTAAACCGTTCTTATTTGAACATGAGTTAGGAGATCTAAGATACATTTACAAAATAGATGTAAAAACTTTACCACAGTTTAATTAACTATCTGAGGGATGACGCGGCTCATTCCGAAAACCGGGTGGTCTGGAGTTCAATCCCCATCCAAAGCCTGGACTACCAGAAACATCCCCAACATCCGGGTGTGTGGGGGAGGGGGGGGGGCTCGTTAACTCGTCTAAGCAGGTGAACTCTGAAATAAAACCCAGAGATGGAGTCCCTTAGACGGGTAACAATGGCACAATGAACATTCCGGCAACTCCTGCAACGCGAATGGATCCAAAATGTGTCACTCTCGTGTGATGTTCCCTGATAAAGTCAACCCATTTTTTTTTTTGGATATCAAGTTATTTACTTTTGATTTCAAATTGAATGAGCCATCATTTCTGTCTATTATTATTGGGCTATACACATCTTTTCAGTAAAGACTTAACAAATAATGTGTAACGAAATAAATGGAAAATTAAATACATGAAGAATGAAATAAATGAAAAAATAAATAGATGAACAACGAAATTAATCAACAACGAGATAAATGAGCAATGAAATAAATAAGCAATGAAATAAATGAGCAATGAAATAAATTAGCCATAAAACAATTGAACAGTGAAATAAATGATCCATGAAATAAATAAATAACTGAAAAATGGGCAATGAAAAAAAAAACATGTAACGAAATAGATGAACATAGAAATCAATAGATGATTTGAGAGATTGTAACCAAACTGTAAAATGTAGGTAGCTAGAGATCACACAGTACGCAAGATTTGAGGACACGACCAGCTATATACTGAACAAACCATCCAACGTGATGGTGGCGCAACACATCAAGACACATACCTTCACAATTATTTGAAGAAGAAAGAAAGCTAATGAAATATATTGTTTATTAAAGGGGTCGACACATAGCATACGTCCCGCTCTGGAAGTAATGGGGGGGGGGGGGCCTAGATCATATGTGACGTCACACATTGATACATTTTTTATCATACCCATAAAAAAACCACTTAAATCGACACTGACGTTTTAACTTCATGTCGTGTTGAAATATATTGTTTATTAAAGGGGTCGACACATAGCATACGTCCCGCTCTGGAAGTAATGGGGGGGGGGGGGCCTAGATCATATGTGACGTCACACATTGATACATTTTTTATCATACACATAAAAAAACCACTTAAATCGACACTGACGTGTTAACTTCATGTCGTGTTGAATGTATTCTAACAGAAGATGTCACTTAATGGTGTCTAATTTTGACAGTGCATTGTGTTTTAGTTTTAGATTAAATTTTAAGTTTTTTTGGAAGTATGCCGCAGTTTAGGGGTTCGGGGGATCTGTGACAGGAGAAGGGGGGGAATTGAATAAATTTAAAAAGCAGTGGTTCTCAACGTATGGATTGCAACTCCTTTGGGGGTCGCACTACCCTTACACAAGAGTCGCATTAGACCATGGAAAAACACAAAATAAAAATCGCAACGAAAGTAATTTTATGGTGGAAAAAAAAAAGTGGGGGGGGGGGGTCACCACAACATGAGGAACTTAATTAAAGGGTTCGGGCATTAGGAAGGTTGAGAACCACTGATCTAAAGGATGTGTGAATTCTTTGTTATAACAAAATACTCACTTTTATTATTTTATTTCTTATTTCAATCAGTTGAAATATGCATTTTAAAACTATAGTATTGATGAATGAGGTTAATCTCTGCGATGATTATTTTAAGTTGCGTTCTTAAAAGGGCATCTGGCGGAGATTTCATTGAGCAGCATTTAATATCTTATGAACCTTAGGCTATCATTCAAACAGAGTTGTGGTAGAAAAATTTGATAGGAATTTGAGAGAAGACTGTACAGCATCTCTGCCAGTACTTGGATTTGGCTACTTACAGTAGCCATGACTAATTTATGACAGTATTCGGATTGGATGAATGAGAGTCCCCATTGTATCACTGAAGCAGTACTTGGGGCTACTTAAAGAGACGCCGGCGCTACACTGGACTCGTGGTTGTGGCGGGAATTTGAGCAGGGCTGCTGCGGATCGGTGAATAAGCAGTCGGCTCTGTATCCGGCTGCTTTTCCGGCACTCCAAAGTGTTCCGTGTAAGCGCCGTCAAACCGGCCGGGCGCGATCGTCTGCGGCTCTGGCGGCGGCAAAGGACGATTCCCACGCTTCTTCCGGCTGGTCTCCTCCCACACGACCATGGCGCACACGCAGAAGGCGAGCACTATCCCGACAAACACGATCAGCGTGTAAAGGGGCCGCCAGTTGATTATGGGGCATTCGTCGCCCTCGTCCTTCGAGTTCGGGCAGTCTGCACTTTTATCGCAGGCGATGCTTTTGGCGATGCAGAGGTTCTTTTCTTGGCAGTCGAATTTCCCTTCAGGGCACTCTGGACGAGAGAAAAGTTAAGATCATTGCAAGGTGCCCTCAGAGTGAAAGCAAGGTTCACATCGTTGTATCTACTCCGATGGTTGGACCAGAATTCTGGGTACTTTAATCTAACGCAATAATGTTAAACAGGTATTCTGGAAATTTGTAGATATTGAACTGTGTTTCTTACAATTAATTGATAAACTTCTCCAAAGGCCACTAAAATAGAGTTATGAGGAGGACAGTACACAGAGATTGTCTCAGATAAATATCTGAGACTTTTTTTACACAGAGATTGTCTCAGATAAGACATATTTTTTACACAGAGATTGTCTTGAATAAGTCATGTTTAAAAGTTCTCATTTGTTCTTTGTTTCCCGTTCAAAATTTTTTTTTTTTTTCAGTTATATTTCTTTTAATGTTATCTTATAAGTGATATTACCCCTTCAAGACTAGGGCATAAGACACTCGTGGCTTCTAAGCTTGGGCATAAGGCACTCGTGGCTTCTAAGCCTGGGCCTAAGGCACGCGTGGCTTCTAAGCCTGGGCCTAAGGCACTCGTGGATTTTGAGCCTAAGCATAAGGCACTCGTGGCGTCTAAGCCCCGGTATAAGGCACTCGTGGCTTCTAAGCCTGGGCATAAGGCCCTCGTGGCTTCTAAGCCTGGGTATATGGCACTCTTTGCTTCTTAGCTTGTTCCACGTTTATCCGATTTTGTTATCACACAATGTATGTAGCCTTATGGTCCTGCCATGCGGTTAGGTGGTCCTAATCTGTGGTTAGATGGACCTAACCTTTGGTCAGCGGTAACTACCCTATCGTCAGCTGGTCATACCCTTAGTGCAGGTTGGCCTACCCTATCGTCAGCTGGTCATACCCTTAGTGCAGGTTGGCCTACCCTATCGTCAGCTGGTCATACCCTAAGTGCAGGTTGGCCTACCCTATCGTCAGCTGGTCATACCCTTAGTGCAGGTTGGCCTACCCTATCGTCAGCTGGTCATACCCTTAGTGCAGGCTGTCCTACCCTCTTGTCAGCTGGTCACACCCTTAGTGCAGGTTGTCCTACCCTCTTGTCAGCTGGTCATACCCTTAGTGCAGGTTGGCCTACCCTATCGTCAGCTGGTCATACACTTAGTGCAGGTTGGCCTACCCTCTTGTCAGCTGATCCTACCATCGTGTCTGTTTGTCCTATCCTTTGCTCAAATTGTCCTACCCTCTTGTCAGCTGATCCTACCCTCTTGCCAGCCGGCCCTAACCTCTTGACAGTTGATGCTACCCTCTTGTCAGCTGAGCCTACCCTCCTGTCAGCTGATCCTACCCTCTTGTAAGCTTGCCCTACCATTTTGTCAGCCCGTCCAACCTTCTTGTCAGCTAGTCCTACCTTCTTGTCAGCTGGTCCTACCATGTCGTAAGCTGTTCCCGCCCTCTTGTCAGCTGGTCCTATCCTTAGTTCAGACTGTGCTACCGCCCCTAATAAACTACCAAACATGGGAAGTATTGTATTCCCCCCCCCCCCAATTACACAATCCTTGGAAAATATCATTCTAGCTAGTCTTGAACACATCGTAAATCATTCAATGTGTTTGAGACGGAACAATGACGTATTGTAGTGAGTATGACTTTATTTGGTGAAAATGACGTTAATTGGTGACAATGACATTAATTGGTGACAATGACGTTTATTGGTGACAATGACGTTATTTGGTGACAATGACGTTATTTGGTGACAATGACGTTAATTGGTGACAATGACATTAATTGGTGACAATGACATTAATTGGTGACAATGACGTTAATTGGTGACAGTGAAGTTATTTAGTGATAATGTCGTTATTTGGTGACAGTGATGTTATTTAGTGATAATGACGTTATTTGGACACAATGACGTTATTAAGTTAATGTCGTGTTATTTGTTGGAAATGTCGTTATTACGTGACAATGACGATTTTAGGTTATGAATACGTTATTTACCCTTATCCTTTATGTAGTACTCAACCACTCTTATGACGGCATCGATGCTGCTGTCCCCTTTTGCAACGCTCAAGGTGCCCGATGTGCCCAACTCATAGTGCCCCTTTGGTGCCTCACTCTTGCAGTAGCCTTCGTTGCCTTTTTTTTTTTTTTTTTTTTTTTTTAATAAAAAAAGTGTTAGGAAAATTTTTTTTTTTTTTTTTTTTTTTTTTTTTTTTTTTTTTTTTTTTTTTTTTTTTTTTTTTTTTTTTTTTTTTTTGTTTTTTTTTTTTTTTTTTTTTTTTTTTTTTTTTTTTTTGAATAAAAAAGATGATAGGAAAGCTATTGAATACCATCCTTGACCAATGAGTTAAGGATACTTAACTTGGGAACTATAAACTAAAACGGAATCCCAACACTTGACTTTGGATTAGCCAGAAATCCTAGAAGATTACAGTTGTTTGACCAAAGAAAGAATGTCACAGAGATAAGCATAACAATAAAAGACATGATGATGATGAGATCCGACATTTTAAAACAAAAAAAAAAAAAAAAAAAAAAAAAAAAAAAAAAAGCCCAAAAAAAAAAAAAAAAAAAAAAAGAAAAAAAAAAAAAAAAAAAAAAAAAAAAAAAAAAAAAAAAAAAAAAAAAAAAAAAAACAGGCTCACAACGTAATTAAAATTGCTTGGGGAAATTAATGAAAACATAAAAAAATATCTGGCGTGTGAAAAGGTCTGGTCGTTGTTGTGTAATGGAGTGGTGTGGTACAACGGAGTGTCTCCAACTACTCAGATCTGACCGCCTCCGCGTCGAGAGCAGATCTTTGCAATGCGTTCAAAGGTGGATCCATCCTATGGGGCAAGAGGTTTAGGAAATATGCTGTGATCCATCAAAATTATCACATTTAAATAAATCATTAAGCTAATACAAGTTCACCCAATTGTGCAAAGTTCCTGGAGTCGTAAAGATTGACGGCACCCGAACATGCGTCACCAGCCTTGTATTTCTTGAAATACGCCTTCAGCGTACTCTTCTTCTCGTCGGCTTCCAGGGTCACATTGCACGCTCGCGATCCTTTCAAGTTGTTGATGTGGATGTCCATGTAATTTTTCACAGTTGCAACTTGAGCGCAAATCCTGTTCAAGTCATATATGTCTGAGGAGAATTTGATTAAGGACGTTGATAGGCAGTGAAACGATGTATTTACACTGAACTACTAACTGACACACATATTCTGGTGAGGGTCTGAGATTACCCACTAATGACCCCGGATTGTACATTCGCTACCAGCTCCATCTGAACTACCAAAACGGCCAATTTGATAAGACTTGTGAGATGATCGACTGGTTTATTTAATTTTTTTTTTACGATTTCAACTCTTTTGTCTACAACAAGTCGAAAGAATCAAGACTCTACAGTGGGAATAGAATAAAACAGCGATATATATTGGCATGCCACTCAGATGAGACTAGACCACATGAGGACATTCAGAGGACTGATCATCATCATCAGTGGCGCTACAGCGTTCACCTCAGACTACACCAGTTTCAACGATGGACCTGATTTGCTGAGCAATAGCGCGTTAGTGTGAAAGCAAATATGATCACATTAACACAAAACACACATGCAGACGTCCATATACAGCGGCCTACGTTCCCAGTTTTTGTCCTCTGGGATACACCATTTCAGCCCGTTTTTTTTTTTAAATTTACTTTTAATATTCTTTTTTCATCCGTTGTTTATTCGCCAAAGAAGGCTTCTTGCCGATACGTCCGATGTTCTGTTGCGTCCTCTTTTCAGATTTACCCATACCTCTTTTCGCATGTTTCTTTCTAATTCACCTGATTGAAGTCTCTCCCTCTCTCTCCTTACTCTCATTAAAATACAAAACGATTAGTAATTTATTACAGCAAATAATCCTAGTTCAATGCATTTTTCTATAGCAACTTACTGTCTTTTTCCAGATTAATCGGTTCTGGAGATTCGACCAGAAGCACATCCCCAAGAAGTATACTCAAAACAAAATAGGCCCCGTATATTTTCATCTGTCACATTTAACAAGCCATCACCATCATACAGAGTTGACTGCAATACAAATTGGTTGTTACCGTTACAACTTTGTTGGCTCTTCTCCTTAGACGTCTCTGAAAGACAAAGATGCAAAGCTTGGGACATCACAATTTGACAAAACAGAAATTTGCAAAATACAGTCGAGCCCACTTATCTCGACCTTGGTTAACTCGCCAACCCTGTTATGTCGACGTTTTTGAAGTGGAACCACCAAAGTGTCTCTTTTGGTTATGTCGATTATTTTATGTCGCCGAAAACGGATATCTCGATCAACAAAAGGCGGTCAAATTTGCCACTGAATTTCGGTTATCTCGATCCCCCTGACCAATCGCCTGCTTTTGTAAATTATATACAACAGAAACGTGCCTACTTCAAACCATAGTAAGTGAAATGAAATGACACTGTCGTTAACCGCGCAATTAACTTGACTCAGCAAGAAGCGAGGAGCGTGAGGATTGCAAGCAAAAGAGAGCGGTCGCAGAACCTGTTCTATTCATGGCGAACCCACTTGTCGCTTAATAGACGTTCTCACACGTTGATTTTAAAAAAAAATGTTTAAACAAGAATCCGTATTTGAGTAAACTGAAATGGCTAATCCGAAAAAGGGGGGGGGGGGGGGGGGAAAAAAAAACNAGCGAGATAAAATAAAAACTCGCGAATCCGGAGCTGAAAAATAAATAGCCTCACGAATCCGGAATAATCCGGAAAGGTGGCTCCCCGAACATAAGCCTTGTGTTGTTAGCAAATATGTATCTACATTTGTATAGCCTGCCGATCGCTTCATCGAACAAATCGCGGTAACGCTGTTGTGTAAAAGAAAAAAACAACACAAAAAAACACTTCCATGTACCTTCCCATTTGAAAACGCACATCGCGTACTACTACTGTGGATAAAGAAATTTCAAGCACATATGAATATATTGCCGCCATATTGTTTTTCGTTTATCTCGATCATCGGTTATCTCGACGCTTTTTGGCAAACCCAGAGGCCGTCCACATAACCAGGTTCTACTGTAATCAATTAACTAAAATAGCAGTTGTATCTGATAAAATTTTTCTTGTGCTGTTTGTCTAAATTCAAACCATCGCTTAAAACAAAGATTTTTTTCTCCAGAGGATCACGTCTTTTGAAAATAACAATGAAAGACTGGAGTTGAATTCACAAGAAATGTGTAATAAGTGTAAATTATCTAAATCGATGACGTAATCCGTCCCAAAGAGCTGGGATTCTAAACTCAAGAATTCTGAGCATTCAAGCGTAATCTTCAAATACTAAGATGTCCCGTTGGTCGAATAAAACTAACGCCAAGAGGGACAACCTGAGGAAAAAGACAGGCATTTTAGTATATGCAGTTCTTTGCCCCTTAAAGGAGTTCTTGAGCACAGTTATTAGTGAAAGAGAAACCTCTTGGGGCGTCAAATATTTTAGTTTTAAAAAAAAAAATAAGCCGTGGCCTAAACTTAAAAATTGACAGCACTCTTTTTTTTCTGACCAATATTAAAGATTGTTTATTGTTAAAAGCTCAAATGTTCAAATTATTCAAACAGTCTTCCCGAGGTCGCTGCTGGCATTTGTGGTCTAGCAATTATTTTAATGAGGGTTGAACTGGGTACCGGCTTTTGAACTGGGTGCCGGCGTTTTGAGAAAATACCTGTTGGGTTCAACTGTTACCAAAAAGATTGAGCTTCAAATTTTCTAAAATATATGCCAGGTTTTAAACATTAGGCCTGCAGACAGTCCAACAGACCCTACCTTCCTACCTTTAAGCATGAGTCCTACAGGCAGTCCTACATCATGTCCGTGGCTCTGTATTGATTTATAAAATGGTCGCCTCTGATAAATTCAACTTTTTTACCTGAGTTCAGCCGTCACGCGTGACGCTAGCTGCTTGACAGTTGTTTTTTCACTGAGTACATTTAAGCATCTTGAGTATGGATGGGGGAAGGGGGCGGTTGTGAATGGAAGCAGCCATACCAGCAGCAAAATATACACGAGAGTTAGAATGCATTTATCAAAGTGATTTTAGAGCATCCGTAATTTCATTTTAATCCACGATTGGGAAACACATGTACAAATTGTTGTTTTTCTTTTAAATGCACAGTATTGTTGGAAGGTATAGCCTCCTTGTTTCCCTTCGCGAAAGCTCTTCAGTGTTTCTGACTGAATGCCAATGTTCATGACAAAGTTCGGTACATGCCGATTTGACGATTCATTCAACCGTGGCCATGTCACTTTGTATGGTGGTAGTTTTTTTTATATTTTTGTTTGAGCAATCAGTCAGCATCCTTCACCATGCATGTCTTCATGATTCAAACCCGCGGAGGCTGGTCTGAGTAGTGAACAGTTTCTTTTTAAAGTTAATTTCAGTGCAGAAAAATGACATAAGTCGCTAAAAAAGGGCAATTAATGTCTAAAATAAAATAAAACTAAATAACAAGTCTAAAACGGGGGAGCCAGAATGATCATTACATTGTTAGTTGGCCCTCAGAACATAGAAGAATAAGTAGAATTGGTAGCCGTAGAATTTTCAACAGAGATTTTTGTTTGTGTACATACGTCTTTATCTTAGTCTTTTTTCAGCATTCGCTTTGTTCAGCATGTCTTTAATAAGACGACCCTCTTGGTTACGATATGGACAAAGCTAAACACGGTGACTAATAGTGCGGCTAATAGCGGTGATTAATAGTGCGACAGAGATGGCACTGGTGTAGTATTTCCCTTTGTTTTAAGCGTGCACGAATGGAGACGTGTAGAACAGGTATTGAAAATGATTGATCCCTAAAAGTATTTCACTTAATACTTTGACAATTTTTACATTTTTCTTTTCAGGCTCCCCACTACATAACAACATGCCTGTCAATCTCATTACAACATCTCTTTCTGTCTCCAATTACAACATGCCTGTCAATCTCATTACAACATCTCTCTCTCTCAATCCCATTACAAAATCTCTCTCATTACAACATACCTATCCATCCCATTGCAACATGTCTCTCTCTCTCTCTCCCATTACAACATGCCTCTCAATCCCATTACAACATCTCCCTCCTGTTACCACATACATCTTTTTCCCATTGAAATTGCCTACCAAATCAACACAGAGTCTTTTTATCGACCTTACCAACTGCCTCGTAGCTTCTTTTTATCAACCTTAGCAACTCCCTAACAGCTTTTTGTTATCAACCTTCAAACTCCCTTACAATTTCTTGTTTTCAACCTTCAAACTCCCTCTTGACATCAACCCCAACAACTCCCTTTCAGCTTCTTGTCATCAACCTTAACAACTCCCTCACAGCATCTTGTTATCAACCTTACCAACTCCCTCTTATCTGTTTACCACCTGGAAGCCGTTCTTATGTGAACAGGAGTTAAGAGATTTCAGATACATTTACAAAATAGATTTTAAAACTTTACAATTTAATTAGCTATCTGGGTGATGAAGTAGGATCATTCCAAATACCGAGTGGTCTGGGGTTCAATCCCCACCAAAACCTGGACTGCCTATAACATCCCCAACACCCCGGGTGACGGGGGGGGGAGAGGTCTCGTTAACCTTGGACGGCAACTCATCGAGGAGAAAGTAAGCTCTGAAATAAAACCCAGAGATAGAGTCCCGTAGGCGGGTAACAATGACACAACGCACATTCCAGCAAATCCTTCGACGCAAATGGTGCCAAGCTGTGTCATCCACATATGGTGTTCCATGATAAGGTCAACTCATTTTTACGTGTGAAGTTATTTACTTTTGATTTTAAATTGAATGAGCCATGATTTCTGTCTATTTTTTATTTCTATTTTTTATTATTTTTTTTAAGGGGGGGGGGGGGGCTATAAAAGTCTTTTTTGTAAAAACAAATAGTTTATAACGAAAAAAATTAACAATAAAATATATGAACAATAAAAAAAAATGTCCAAAGAANTAGATGGGATGATTTGAGAGATTGTAACCAAAACTGTAACATGTAGGGAGTTACAGATCACACAGTGATGCAAAATCTGAGGAAACGACTCAGCTGTGTAATTAACAAATCGCTCAACGTGATGGCTGCGCAACTCACCAAGACAAATAACTACACAATTACTGGAAGAAGAAAAACAGTATTCAAATATTTTTTTTTTATTAAAGGGGGGGTCGACACATAAAGTACGTCACGTTCGGGAAGTGGGGAGGAGAGGGAGTAATGGGGGGGGGCGGGGCTAGATCATATGTCACGTCACACATTAATGTAATTTTTTTATCTTACACATAAGAAAGCTTAAATTTGACTGTGACGATTTAACTTTCTTTCGTGTTGAAAGTATTCTAACAGAAGATGTCACTTAGTGGTTTCTGAGGCTGACAGTGAATTGTGTTTTAGTAGGTTAAATTTTAAGACGTTGATAATTTTTTTTAACTTTTTTTTTTTTGGAAGTATGCCGCAGTTAAGGGGATCAGGAGGATCTGTGACAGGAGGAAAAAAAAAAGGGGGGGGGCGCTAAAAATTTGTTAAGCAACCATTCTCAACCTGTTGGTCGTGACCCCTTGTGGAGGTCGAACTACCCTACTTACACAAGGGTCGCATTAGACAATCGGATAACCCATATTTCTAAAAATTGCAACGAAAAATAATTTTAGGGTGGGTGGAAAGGGGGGGGGGGGTTTACCACAACAAGATGACCTTTATTAAAGGGTCGCGGCATTAGGAAGGTTGAGAACCACTGATCTAAAGGATGTTTGAATTATTTTTTATTTTAAAAAATACTCACTTTTGTTATACAATTTTTGTTGTTTAGATCAAATACACTATGCACTTTAAAGCTATAGCATTGATGAATGAGGTTAATCTCTGCGGTGATTATTATTTTTGTTTAAAGTTGCAAGTCTTCAAAGGGGCATGTTGATTTACTTGAGTAGCATTTCATATCGCATGAAACTCGGGCTGTCATTCAAACACCGTTGTGGTTGGAAAAATTTGATAGGAATTTGAGAGCAGACTGTGCAGCATCAGGCTACCGTAATTTTGATCGAAAGAAATTTCGTCGACGGTAAATTGATCGACGGAAATTTTTTCGAACGGATATTTTTATCGAATCTCTTTTTTTTTCAAATCACACGTCAAAATGCTCGTCGAAATTCTTTTTGAACGCACTTTAATATATGATAAAACGAAATAAAGCGTCCAAGAAGAAATTTAAAGCAAAATTTTAACGTAAAAACTGAAGAGGAAAAAAAAAAAGATTCGGCCAAATTTCCGTTCGATCAAATTACGGTCGATAATTTTACTGTCGACGAAATTTCTTTCGATCACTTTTTCCGGATGCGACAGCATCTGTTTCAGTACTTGGATTTTTCGTTAATTACAGTAGCCAGGACGACTAAGCCGTGACAGTATTCGGATTGGATAAATGAGAGTCACCATCGCGTGACCCCCGTTTAAGGATTTGGATTGCTGAACTGCAAGAGTAGCCATTGTATCACTGTAACAGTACTTGGGTTACTTAATTAAGGGAGCAGCCATTACATCGCTGTATCAGTAATTGGATTACTCAATGGCATGAGAGCAGGCCGGCGCTATAATGGACTCGTGGTTGTGGCGGGAATTTGAGCAGGGCTGCCGCCACGGATCGGTGCATAAACTGTCGGCTCTGTATCCGGCTGCTTTCTCGGCACTCCAAAGTGTTCCGAGTACGCGCCGTCAAACCGGCCGGGCTCGACCGTCTGCGGCTCTGGCGGCGGCAAAGGACGATTCCCACGCTTCTTCCGGCTGGTCTCCTCCCACACGACCATGGCGCACACGCAGAAGGCGATCAATAGGCCGACCAACACGATCAGCGTGTAAAGGGGCCGCAGGCTGCACTGGTCGCCCTCGTCCTTCGAGTTCGGGCAGTCTGCACTTGTATCGCAGGCGATGCTTTTGGCGATGCAGAGGTTCTTTTCTTGGCAGTCGAATTTCCCTTCAGGGCACTCTGGACGAGAGAAAAGTTAAGATCATTGCAAGGTGCCCTCAGAGTGAAAGCAAGGTTCATATCGTTTATCCACTCCGATGGTTGGACGAGAATTCTGGGTACTTTAATCTAACGCAATAATGTTAAACAGGTATTCTGGAAATGTGTAGATATTGAACTGTGTTTCTTACAATTACTTGATAAACTTCTTCAAATGCCACTAAAATAGAGTTATAATGAAGACAGTACACAGCGATTGTCTGAGATAAGACATTTTTTAGACAATGATTGCCTCAGATAAGACATATTTTTTACACAGAGATTGTCTTGAATAAGTCATGTTTAAAAAATCTAATTTCTTCTTTGTTTCCAGTTCTACTTTTTGTTGTCAGATATTTTCAGCTACGTTTCTTTTAATGTTCTCCCTTTAAAATCATATTACACCTTCAAGACTTGGGCATAAGGCACTCGTGGCTTCTAAGCCTGGGCATAAGGCACTCGTGACTTCTAAGCCTGGACATAAGCACTCGTGACTTTTAAGCCCCGGCATAAGCACTCGTGGCTTCTAAGCCTGGGCGTAAGGCACTCGTTGCTTCTAAGCCTGGGTTTAAGGCACTCGTGGCTTCTAAGCCTAGGAATAAGGCACTCGTGGCTTCTAAACATGGGCATAAGGCACTCGTGACTTTAAATCCCCGGCATAAGCACTCGTGGCTTCTAAGCCTGAGCGTAAGGCACTCGTTGCTTCTAAGCCTCGGCATAAGGCACTCGTGACTTTTAAGCCCCGGCATAAGCACTCGTGGCTTCTAAGCCTGGGCGTAAGGCACTCGTTGCTTCTAAGCCTGGGTATAAGGCACTCGTGGCTTCTAAGCCTAGGCATAAGGCGCTCGTGGCTTCTAAACATGGACTTAAGGCATTCGTTGCTTTTGAGCCCGGGTATAAGGCACTCGTGGCTTCTAAGCCTGGGTATAAGGCACGCTTCGCTTCTGAGCTTGTTCCACGTATATCGGATTCAAAGATGTTATTTGGAATCAATGACGTTATTTGGAGACAAATGCGTTACTTTGTGATAATTTTGTTATTTGGAGACAACGACTTTATTTGGTGACAATGATGTTAATTGGAAACAAAGACGTGATTTGGTGAAAATGACGTTATTTGGAGAGAAAGAAGTTAGTCGGTGACAACCACGTTATTTGTCTACAAAGAAGTTATTCTGTGACAATGACGTTAATTTGAGATAAAGAAGTTATTTGATGTCAATGACGTTATTAGGAGACATAGAAGTTATTTGGTGACAATGACGTTATTTGGAGACTAAGAAGTTATTCGGTGACAACGACGTTATTTGTTGACAATAATGTTATTTGGATACAAAGATGTTATTTGTTGACAATGACGTTATTTGGAGACAAAAACGTTATTTGGAAAAAATGAAGTTATTTGGAGACAAAGAAGTTATTTGATGATTCACATTATTTGGTGATATTGATGTTATTTGGAGACAAAGATGTTATTTGGAGACAAAGAAGTTATTCAGTGACAATGACTTTAGTTGGTGACAATAATGTTATTTGGTGACATTTATGTTATTTGGTGACAATGACTTTATTTGGAGACAAAGACGTTATTTGGAAAAAATGAGGTTATTTGGAGACTAATAAGTTATTTTGTGACATTGACGTTATTTGGTGATATTGAGGTTATTTTGAGACTAAGACATTATTTGGATACAAGGACGTTATTCAGAAACAATTACGTTATTTAGTGACAATAATGTTATTTCGTCACATTTGTGTTATTTGGTGACAATGACGTTATTTGGTGACATTGATGTTATTTGGAGACAATGACATTGTTTGGTGACATTGACGTTATTTGGAGACAAAGATGTTATTTGGTGACAATGACGTTATTTGGTGACATTGATGTTATTTGGAGACAAAGATGTTATTTGGTGACAATGACATTGTTTGGTGACATTGACGTTATTTGGAGACAAAGATGTTATTTGGTGACAATGACGTTGTTTGGAGACAAAGAAGTTATTCGGTGACAACGACGTTATTTGGTAACAATAATGTTATTTGGATACAAAGAAGTTTTTTGGTGACAATGACGTTATTTGGTGACAATGACGTTATTTGGTGATAATGACGTTATTTGGTGACAATGGCGTTATTTGGTGACAATGACGTTAGTTGGTGACAATGACGTTATTTGGTGATAATGACGTTATTTGGTGACATTGACGTTATTTGGAGACAAAGATGTTATTTGGTGACAATGACGTTATTTGGTGACAATGACGTTATTTGGTGATAATGACGTTATTTGGTGACAATGACGTTATTTGGTGACAATGACGTTATTTGGTGACAATGACGTTATTTGGTGACAATGACGTTATTTGGTGACAATGACGTTATTTGGTGACAATGACGTTATTTGGTGACAATGACGTTATTTGGTGACAATGACGTTATTTGGTGATAATGACGTTATTTGGTGACAATGACGTTATTTGGTGACAATGACGTTATTTGGTGACAATGGCGTTATTTGGTGACAATGACGTTATTTGGTGACAATGACGTTATTTGGTGACATTGAAGTTATTTGGTGATAATGACGTTATTTGGTGACAATGACGTTATTTGGAGACAATGACGTTATTTGGTGACAATGACGTTATTTGGTGATAATGACGTTATTTGGTGACAATGACGTTATTTGGTGACAATGACGTTATTTGGTGATAATGACGTTATTTGGTGATAATGACGTTATTTGGTGACAATGACGTTATTTGGTGACATTGAAGTTATTTGGTGATAATGACGTTATTTGGTGACAATGACGTTATTTGGAGACAATGACGTTATTTGGTGACAATGACGTTATTTGGTGATAATGACGTTATTTGGTGATAATGACGTTATTTGGAGACAATGACGTTATTTGGTGACAATGACGTTATTTGGTGACAATGACGTTATTTGGTGACATTGAAGTTATTTGGAGACAAAGATGTTATTCGGTGACAACGACGTTATTTGTTGACAATAATGTTATTTGGATACAAAGATGCTTTTTGGTGACAATGACGTTATTTGGAGACAATGACGTTATTTGGAAAGAATGAGGTTATTTGGAGACAAAGAAGTTATTTTAGACATTGACGTTATTTGCTGATATAAATGATACTTGGAGACAAAGATGTTAATTTGGAGACGAAGACGTTATTTGGACACGCAGAAGTTATTTGGTGACAATGACGTTGTTTAGTGACATTGATGTTATTTGGAGACAAAGAAATTTTTTGGAGACAAAGACGTTATTTTGTGAAATTAACGTTCTTCATTGATAATGACGTTATTTAGTGACGATTACGTTATTAGGACACAATGACGTTATTTATTTCATTCAAATCATGTTATTTGGTGACAATGTCATTATTACGTCACAATGACGATTTTTGGGTGACGAATACGTTATTTACCCTTATCCTTTATGTAGTACTCAACCACTCTTACGATGGCATCGATGCCGCTGTCCCCTTTTGCAACGCTCAAGATGCCCGCTGTGCCCAACTCATAGTGCCCCTTTGGTGCCTCACTCTTGCAGTAGCCTTCGTTGCCTTTTTTTAATAAAAAAGATGATAGGAAATCTATTGATTAGTAGACTCGACCAATGAGTTAATTGCACTTGGGAACATAAACTTAAACGGAATCCCAACACTTGACTTTGGATTATTCAGAAATCCTAGAAGATTAGAAGATTACAGTTGTTTGACCAAAGAAAGAATGTCACGGAGATGAGCAGGACAATAAAAGACATGATGATGATGAGATCCGACATTTAAAAAAAAACAACAAGCCCACAACGTAATTAAAATTGCTTGGGGAATTTAATGAAAAAATAAAAATATCGGCCGCGTGGAACAGTGTGGTCGATGTTGTATAATGGAGTTGTGTGGTAGGTAAAATAATTTGGTAAAATGGTGGGGTTTTTTTTAATCAGGTGGCGGGGTAAAAGAGGGTAAAAATGACATTACGTTGAAAAAGCGGATGTGTGCTACAACTCCAACTCCTCATCTATGACCACCTCCGATCTTGGCAATGCGTTCAAAGGCGGTTTAGCCTAGAGGGGAAGAAGATGTTCAGGAAATATCCTACGATCCATCAAAATTATCACATGTAAATAAATCATTAAGCTAATACAAGTTCACCTAATTGTGCAAAGTTCCTGGAGTCGTAAAGATTGACGGCACCCGAACATGCGTTCCCAGCCTTGTATTTCTTGAAGTACGCCTTCAGCGTGCTCTTCTTCTCGTCGGCTTCCAGGGTCACGCTGCACGCTCGCGATCCTTTCAAGTTGTCGATTTGGATGTCCATGTAATTTTTCACAGTTGCAACTTGAGCGCACATCCTGTTCAAGTCATATATGTCTGAGGAGAATTTTGTTAATAACGTTGATAGGCAGAGAAACTATGTATTTACACTGTGAACTACTAACTAACACACATATTCTGGTGAGGGTCTGAGATTACTCCCTAATGACCCCGGATTGTACATTGGCTACCAACTCCATCTGAACTACCAAAACGGCAAATCTGATAAGACTTGTGAGAGGATTGACCGGTCATTTTTTAATGATTTAAATTCATTTGTCGACAACAAGTCGAAAGTATCATGACAGTACAGTGGGAACAGAATCAAACAGCGATATATATTGACATGCCACTCAGATGAGACTAGACCACATGAGGACATTCAGAGGACTGATCATCATCATCAGTGGCGCTACAGCCCATGTAGGGCCCGGGCCTACTCCACCACATCCTTCCATTCGGAGCGATCCATGGCTTTCCGTCTCCATGCGCGAACCCCCAAAGGGTGCATATCCATCTCCACATCATCAATCCATCTCAGACTTGGGCGACCAGTGAGTCGTCTGCCCCTAGGCTTCTGCCTTTTTTTAAAATAAATGTTGCTGCTCTATATTCCGGCATCCTTTCAACATGCCCTGCCCAGCGTAGTCTGCCTTTTTTATCATTTTGACTATGGGTGGGTCTTTGTGCAAATGGTAAAGTTCTTGGCTCCGACTGATACTACTTTGTAATTAAATATGCGGGCGCTTGTCGCTCGTAATGGCGCCCCCCAACATAAGCGTGTTATCGTGAAAGCTATACACACACACACACTCACACTCACACACATGCTGACATCAAAATATGGCGCCCTACATTCCTACTTTTTGTCCTTTTGGATACACCATTTCAGCCCGTGTTTTTTTTTTAATTTAATTTTAATACATCTTTTTTTAATCGTTGTTTATTCGTTAAAGAAGGCTTCTTGCCGACACGTCCAGTGTTCTGTCGCGTCCTTTTTTTCAGATTTACCCATATCTCGTTTCACATATTTTGTTTCATCTATTTTCTTCTACCTCTCCCAATTGCAGTCTCTCCCTCCTTACTCTCATTAAACTACAGTTCAGGCTACAAACAAAACGATTATTAAATTATTATAGCAAATAATCCTATGTCGACGCATTTTTCTGCAGCAACTTACTGAAACTTTCCAGATTAATGGGTTCTGGAGATTCGACCAGAAACACATCCCCAAGAAGTATACTCAAAATGAAATGGGCCCCGTAAATTTTCATCTGTCACATTTAACAAGCCATCACCATCAAATAGAGTTGACTGCGGTACAAATTGGTTGTTACCGTTACAACTTAGTTGGATTTTCTCCTTAGACGTCTCTGAAAGACAAAGACGCGAAGCTTGGAAAATCAAAACTGCATTTAACGATTGACAAAAAATAAATTTTAAACTACAGTCAAACCCACCTATCTCGACCTCGGTTAACTCGCCAATCCTGTTATGTCGACGTTTTTGAAGTGGAACCGCCACAGTGTCTCTTTTGGTTATGTTGATTCCTTTATGTCGCCGAACTCTGAAATCTCGAGCAAAAAACACGGCGGAATTTGCGACTTAACCTCGGTTATCTCGACCAATCTCCGCCTTTTGAATATTATATACAACAGAAACGTGCCTGCTTCAAACCGTAGTAAGTGAAATGGATTGACAATATCGTTGTCCACGCAATTAACTTGACTCAGCAAGAAGCGAGGAGCGAGAGGCTTGCAAACAAAAGAGAGAAGTCGCAGTACCTGTTCTGTTCATGGTGAACCCGCTTGTCTCTTAATACTTATAATTAGGTTTTCACGTGTTCTTACACGTTTATTTATTTTAAAAACCCAGAAGCCGTACTTGAATAAAGAGAACTGGCTAATCCGGAGGGAAAGAAAATAAAAACTCGTAAATACGGGGCTGAAAAATATTTAGCCTCACGAATCTGGAATAATCCAGAAAAATGTTCCCTTTCCCCACATATTTTAGCAAACATGTATCTACATTTTTATAGGATGCCGATCTCTTCATCCAACAAATCGCGTCATCGAGGTTGTGTAAAACAAAATCCCCAAACACGTTCATGTACATATCATTTAGAAACGGAACTCGTTTACATAACGAAATTTCAAGCGCATGTTAATATAATGCCGCCTTATTATTTTTCGTTTATCTCGATCTTCGGTTATCTCGATGCTTTTTTTTTTGCAAACTTCCGAGGACCTCGACATAACCAGGTTCTACTGTAGTCAATTAATTGAAATAGTAGTTGAATCTGATATAATTGTTCTTGCGCTGTAGATGAAACTATTTGCCTTAACTCAAACCAGCGCTTAAAACAAAGATAACATTTAGTTTTTTTTTCTCCAGAGGATCACGTCTTTTGAAAATAACAATGAAAGGCTGGAGTTGAATTCACCAGAAATGTGTAGTAGTTGTATGTTACCCCAATCGATGAAGTAATCCGTCCCAAAGAGCTGGGATTCTAAACTCAAGAATTATGAGCATCCAAGTGTAATCTTCAGATACTTAGATTTCCCGTTGGTCGACTAAAAAAACGCCAAGAGGGACAACCTGAGGAAAAGACAGGCATTTTAGTATATGCAGTTCTTTGCCCCTTAAAGGATTTCTTGAGCACAGTTATTAGTGAAAGAGAAACCTCTTGGGGCGTCAAATATTTTAGTTTTTAAAAAAAAAATAAGGCGTGGCCTCAACTTAAAAATTGACAGCACTCTTTTTTTTTCCTGACCCAATATTAAAGATTGTTTATTGTTAAAAGCTCAAATGTTCAAATTATTCAAACAGTCTTCCCGAGGTCGCTGCTGGCATTTGTGGTCTAGCAATTATTTTAATGAGGGCTGAACTGGGTACCAGCTTTTGAACCGGGTGCCGGTATTTTGAGAAAATACCTGGTGGGTTCAACTATTACCAAAAAGATTGAGCTTCAAATTTTCTAAAAAACATGTCAGCCTTAAACATTGGGCCTACAGACAGTCCTACACCATACCCGTGGCTCTTTATTGATCTATAAAATGGTCGCCCCCGATAAAATTCAACCTTTTTACCTGAGTTCAGCCGTCACGCATGACGCAAGCTGCTTAACAGTTGTTTTTTCACTGAACACAGTTAAGCATCTCGAGTATGGGGGAGCGGAGCGGTTGTGAATGGAAGCAGCCATACCAGCAGCAAAATATACACGAGAGTTAGAATGCATTTATCAAAGTGATTTTAGAGCATCCGTAATTTCATTTTAATCCACGATTGGGAAACACATGTACAAATATTTGTTGTTCTTTTAAATGCACAGTATTGTTGGAAGGTTCAGCCTCCTTGTTTACCATCGCGATAGCTATTCAGTGTTTCTGAGTGAACTCCATTTTTCATGACAAAGTTCGGTACATGTGGATTTGACGATTCATTCAACCATGGCATGGCCATGTCACTTTGTATGGTGGTAGTTTTTATTTTTTTTTTCAATTTTGTTTATGCAATCAGTCAGCATACTTCACCATGCATGTCTTCATTATCCTAAACCGCGAAGAGTATTCTGAGTAGTGAAAAGTCTTTTTTTTAAACTTAATTTCATTGCAGAAAAATGATGGTGACGGATGTCGTGAAAAAGAATTGTAATTGAGGTCTAGAGGAAAATAAAAATGAGTAACAAGTCTAAAACATAGGAGCCAGAATGGTCAGTGCATTGATAGTGGGTGGGCCCTCAGAACATAGAAGAATGGGAAGAAGTTTTAACAGAACTTTTTGTTTGTGTACATACGTCTTTATCTTAGTCTTTTTTCAGCATTCGCTTTGGTTAGCATGTCTTTAAAAGCACGACCCTCTTGGTTACGATATGCACAAAGCTAAACACAGTGACTAATAGTGCGGCTAATAGCGCGATGAATAGAGCGACAGAGATGGCACTGGTGTAGTATTTCCCTTTGTTTTAAGCGTGCACGAATGGAGACGTGTAGAACAGGTATTGAAAATGATTGATCTCTAAAAGTATCCCCCTTAATACTTGACATAATTTACGTTTCTCTTATCAGGCATCCCACTCCCATTACAACATGCCTCTATCCCGTTACAACATGCCACTCTTCCATTACAACAAGCCTGTTTTCAATTACAACATGCCTCTCTCCCATTACAACATCTCTCTCTCTCTCTCCCATTACAACAAACCTCTCAATCCCATTACATCATATCTCTCTCTCCCAGTACAACATGCCTCTCAATCCCATTAAAATATTTCTCTCTCCCTCCCATTACCACATGCCTCTCTTCCATTACAACATAACCTCTCAATTCCATTTTATCATCACTCTCATTGCACATCTTTTTCGGGCGCTTCTTACTTAACTCTAAACAGTGGTTCTTAAACTTTTTTAAAGGATTCCTTGCGTGACGGTCAACAATTAGCGAATAGTTTTCTGTTACTGAAACATTTTTGACACTTGCTTGTACAATGGCAAAACTTATTCCTCAAATGTACGTTTAATGGGATTGATGCATCTGCTTTGTCTTAACCAGTTCTTATATTTCTGGCTTTCTTTTTGGCCAATGCAAGTCTTATGCAAATTTTCACACCTGTTTCGGGATTTTGTTTTGACACCAAACAGTTTGGAAAAAGCCGTCTGACACTGACAGATGGCTGAAAATGCAATCAGCAATCTAAGAGCAATCTTCGCGAAATCAGGATTAAACTGTTCCATTTCAATCGATAAATCACTACAACACAGTTTACGGAAAGCATAGTTTGCACCTCGATCACTTATCAAAGCAATAAACTTTTCTTGAACTGTCCTCCGAAGGCGGCTCACTAATGGGACGCAAAGAGGGGTTCATGATAAGGAAAAAGGTGTTTGTTTTTTCAAATTCTCATACTTCTTGAAAATAATGAGACATTTCTTCGCTAAAAATTAATACTTGTTCTTTCATCACATCCGGGATGTTGTAGTAGACTTAAGGCTCATTGCCCCCAATAAATGTTTTTAACTGCGACGGTTATCAGACACCTCCGCTATTCGCCACCTAACCGTATCGCTTGACACCGAAAGATGTAGACAGTTTTTACACAAAATTGTTCTCCTGCAGAGGACTAATAAGGAATGTCAAAAATTAAGTGAGCATTAAGAGAGTTTGGAGATGTATCCTCCGCCAAACCCATTATTCCATTCTCTGGTGAGCTCAAAGTTTAGCTCTTAGTTTCTAAGGATTGACAGGTCGGCTGTAGGAGATCTAAGAGACAGATAATACCTGACAGGTCGGCTGTTGGAGATCTGTGAGATAGATAATACCTGACAGATTGCTGTTGGAGATCTGTGAGATAGATAATACCTGACAGGTCGGCTGTTGGAGATCTGATGAGCGACCTCCTGCGCGCGATGGACGATGGCAAACTCTCTATTCTCACTCTGTTAGATCTCTCTGCTGCATTTGATACCATTGACCACCAGATTCTTCTTGACCACCTTCATCTTTCTTTCGGACTTACCGGCTCAGCTTTAAACTGGTTTCAATCATATCTTTCTGACAGAACTCAAACAGTCTCTATTTCCAACCGCTCTTCCAAACCTTCAGCCCTGTCTATTGGAGTTCCTAAAGGATCGGTCCTTGGGCCGGTCCTTTTCATCCTCTACACTAAACCTCTATCATCTCTCATTAGCCACCACTCAGTTTCCAGTCAATCCTTTGCTGATGACACTCAAATCAGTGACTCTTGCTTTCCTGATCAACTTGATGCCACAATCCTTCGCATACAGGAGTGCGTGGATGATGTAAAGCGTTGGATGACTTGCAACAAACTGAAGCTAAATGATGATAAAACGGAAATCCTTCTCATCCACTCTCAAAGCAAACCTCTCCCTCCATTCGCTCCTTCTTCTATATCTATTGGCAACTCTGACATCACACTCTCTCCCTCTGCCAGAAACCTTGGAGTCACGCTTACAGACAGCCTCTCCATGGACAAACATGTCACGAATATATGCAGATCAGCATATAACGAAATTAGAAAAATCAGCACCATTAGACACCTCCTCTCCTTTGATGCCACAAAAACTCTCTTATCTTCACTCATTCTTTCAAAATTTGACTACTGTTACACTCTTCTCGCAGGCATTCCTCAACATCACATAGACAAACTTCAGAAGGCACAGAACTCAGCATGCAGACTCATTTTCAAATTAAAGAAACATGACCACATTCAACCAAACATGCGGCAACTCCACTGGCTTCCAATATCCTCTCGCATCAAATACAAGTCTGCCAATCTTTGCTTCAACTCGTTTTCTGACCCTCACTTTCCTGTCTATCTCTCTGAACTGTTGCTTCCTTACATCCCCACCAGACAACTACGTTCTTCCATTGACAGTAGAACCCTCTCAATCCCAAGAACCAAAACTAGGACAATCGGTGAACGCTCCTTCTGCTTCCATGGGCCCACGTTCTGGAACCAGCTCCCCTTCCATATCCGTCATTGTAAAACCTCGTCCATTTTCAAAAAGGCCCTTAAAACTCATCTGTTTAGGTCCGCCTATGACCTTTGATGCACCCTCCTTGCCCTGCCTCATTTTCTGTTTCAGGTTGATCCTGAAGTATAGGCCAAAACGTGTCAAAGTGTCCTCGTTTTATAGCCATTTTCATTGTTTCTATAGTATAGTAGTTACTATCCTGGTGTCATTTTTATTTTACTTAGTTTGCATGTTTTTAATAATTGTAAAGCGCTTAGAGCTTTATGGTAAGCGCTATATAAATATGCCTAAATAAATAAATAAATAATACCTGACAGGTCGGCTGTTGGAGATCTGAGAGATAGATAATACCTGACAGGTCGGCTGTTGGAGATCTCCGAGATAGATAATAACTGACAGGCCGGCTGTTGGAGATCTGCGAGATAGATAATATCTGACAGGCCTGCTGTTGGAGATCTGAGAGATAGATAATACCTGACAGGTCGGCTGTTGGAGATCTGCGAGATAGATACTACCTGACAGGTCGGCTGTTGGAGATCTGAGAGATAGATACTACCTGACAGGCCGGCTGTTGGAGATCTGAGAGATAGATATTACCTGACAGGCCGGCTGTTGGAGATCTGAGAGATAGATACTACCTAACAGGTCGGCTGTTGGAGATCTGAGAGATAGATACTACCTGACAGGTCGGCTGTTGGAGATCTGAGAGATAGATACTAACGCAAATGACTCCTCAGATTGTTGACGCTTCGCAAAATGCGAAAGGTTTCTGGGAGCTCAGTGGAACTAAACGTTGCACGCGAGCTCTCTCTCTTTATATCTCTATCTTTATTTCTCTCTTTTTATCTCTCTCTCTCTTTATCTCTCTCTCTCTCTTTATCTCTCTCTCTCTCTCTTTATCTCTCTCTCTTTATCTCTCTCTCTCTTTATCTCTCTCTCTCCTTCTAACTCTCTGCTGGCTTCTGGGGAAAAGATGTGCCTATGCCACTACACTACACTAGCGGTTTTAAAAAAATTTAGTGAATATACCAAGTCTCATAGAAACTAAATTGTATTCCTCCACGGAACATGGCAACTAGCGACAACAATCACAAAGAACACAAAAATTTGTATCCAAGTGACCCTTTCACACAACCCCCCCCCTTTTTTTCCGCCTGAAAATGCTTCGCGGGCCCCTGTTGGAAAAACAATCTCTAAAACTATTTATGAGCACAGAAGCCCACTACCCACTGGACACATGCACACCCACGCATCAAAACGCCCATGCACACACACATACACACACACATGCATGCACAAATACATCCAAATACATGCACGTACACACACGCACTTCACACTCACACACACACCACGACTTTTAAAACAATTAAAAAAACACTTATAAGACAGAAATACAACTTTTTGAAAAAAACTCCTTTTATTGTCGATACTATCACATTAATTTTGAAGAAAAAAAATTATTTGTATTTCATTTCGTTTAGAGCCGCGGTTCTCAAACAGTGTGTCGCGACCACTTTTGGGAGTCGAACGACCCTTTCCCAGGGGTCGCCTAAGATCAGCGGAAAACGCATATACTCTACAGTTATAGTGTGGCAATTAAAATAAATTTGTGGTTGGGGGGGGGGGTTGCCGCGACATGAGCAACTGCATTAAAGGGTCGCGGCATTGGGAGGTTGAGAACCACGGGTTTAGAGGATTGTGCAACTATCCCCCCCAATTTTTCACAGGTTTGTAACAACACATAAAATGAATTACAAATATTCGGCCGAAAATCTTTGTTTTAAGGGGCTGTTTAATTCCTTATTTAATGAAAAGCAATGTGGGGAAAATAAATCCGTACCTAACTAGTCCCACTGCCACGGAGAAGTCTTTTCTTAGTTACTGAAAGAGACCTGGGATATGTGCGTGGTTTTAAAAGCGCTGAGCTTCGCCAGTTGAGCGTTGACCTCCTCAAGTTTCGGCGAGCTGGCGTGCGCGGCGTGTCCCCTTGGCCCGGTCACGTTGTGGACGTAGACCCCGTCGAAAGGGCCTGGCGACATCTGGTGGTGGTCCACGCTCGCGGCTTTCCCCTTGCGGCGGCTGCGCGTCTCCTCCCACAGGATCGTCCCGCAAATGCAGCACGTGCAGACCGTCACGACGACCACCGCCAGGATGTAGACCGGAACCAGTTTGTCGTGCGCGCAGTCGTTGGCCTCGTCCTTGCCGTTGGGGCAGTCCGAGGTGAAGTCGCACTGGATCTCCTTGTTGATGCAGAGGTTGTGGGTCTCGCAGTCGAAACTGTCCGAGGGGCAACCTGGTGGACGACGTTGGAAGACGCTTAGTGTTACATCGAAAAAAAAAAACCTGCTGACCGCATCTCTTAGGGCAGTGGTGCTCAACCTTCTTAATGCCGCGACCCTTCAATACAGTCCCCAGCGTTGTGGCGACCCCCAACTAAAAATTATTTTCTTAGCTGTGTCATAACTGTAGATTATGTGTTTTCTGATGGTCTTACGCGACCCCTGGGAAAGGGTCGTGCGACCCCCAAAGGGATCGCAACCCACAGGTTGAGAACCGCTGCCTTAGGGCCTGCGGGCTTACGAAAGGAAACTCAATGACTAGGGCAGTTATTATCATTTTAGTATTTGCATTTTCTATTGAACAATACTTGTAGAAATGTGGTCGTTGTTTTCAAATCCTGTGGAGAATGCATTTTAATGTTCACATAATGACGAAATGTGGATTGTTTCGTGTCATGACAATCATAGTAAAAGTTTAGCTGCATATGAATGTCCTTAGGGACATTATTTTAATAAAGGTGTCTGGGACAATTTTGTGAATTTGTTGACTATATGGATCTTTATTTAATTACCTCATCCTGCCCACACAAAACCCATCATCCACCTGTCCCGCCCCATAATATTATTAAAAGCTACAACCAGCAACAACCAGCAACAACCAGCAACAACCGGCAACAACCGGCAACAACCGGCAACAACCGGCAACAACCGGCAACAAACGGCAACAACCGGCAACAACCGGCAACAATCTTTAGCCTTATTAAAATATCACAATTAATGTAACAGAACTGACCGATATCTTTGACACTGTATTCAACCAGTCGAACTAGAGCATCGATGCTGTCGCTTGCGTGTCTAACGCTTATTACTCCACGCTTGTCCAAGTGGAAATAGCCCCTCGGCGGCTCCGTCTTGCAGTAGCCTCTGATCCCTGTGGAACGGAATGAATGGAAGCGGCTTGCAATAAAGCGTTACACTTGGCGTGGGTCGTGAGAACTGTTGGCTTTCTGAATCTGAATGGAATCGAATGTCGGAGCCTTGACCGGAGACTACAAATTGTAGGTAGTCTCCCTCATGGATGTAAATGATGTTCTACAAAATAACTTGAAATCATGGTGTTACCATTGTTGGGATCACTTTTCTACTTGAAATCATGGTGTTACCATTGTTGGGATCACTTTTCTACTTGAAATCATGGTGTTACCGTTGTTGGGATCACTTTTCTACTTGAAATCATGGTGTTACCGTTGTTGGGATCACTTTTCTACTTGAAATCATGGTGTTACCGTTGTTGGGATCACTTTTCTACTTGAAATCATGGTGTTACCGTTGTTGGGATCACTTTTCTACTTGAAATCATGGTGTTACCGTTGTTGGGATCACTTTTCTACTTGAAATCATGGTGTTACCGTTGTTGGGATCACTTTTCTACTTGAAATCATGGTGTTACCGTTGTTGGGATCACTTTTCTACTTGAAATCATGGTGTTACCGTTGTTGGGATCACTTTTCTTTTTTTATTGCAACCATCGGTTATCTTTGTCACGTGGCCTTGCATTACTTCGCTCACTTGATCAATCCACAAACGCCACTCACATAGAGCATAAATTGTCAATTTTCAACACTATACTTCATTATATAAATATATATATATATATATATATATAAACACTACACCGGGAATATTTTAATAAAGTAGATCATGCCATATTCTGCATTAAATGGAATACGCATCTCACATGTGATTCAAATTACATTAGACAAAAAAAATTATGCTCAGCCTCCTGAGAGAGACACTAAAGTTACACTCTCGTGCTTTATTTTCTACTTCCGCCCACAAAATAATCCATTAAGTGTTAAAACGCATAATATCATAATGCGGCATAATATCAAACGAGTCAACGAAAATTCACGGTGGTACACAGGGTTTCTTTCTAGTTTTTGCTTTCAAAGTGTTCTATTTTCTGTCCATGTAATACCCCCCTCCCTCCTCCCCTTTTTTTTTTTACTCAAACACACTTTTTTCCTCCATGAAAAAAGAAATCAGTTCCCGACCTGTGCTAATTATAGTTTTGGCCATACCTCAGCTGTGGTCATTCATGCATTTCCACCAAGGGTGCTGTGGCCACCAAATCTGGGGGTTTTGGTTTTTTTGTTTGTTTTTTTGTTGTTGAGCCAAAACCCACTCGATTTAAAGCAAGTAGAGCGTCCGATAAATTGTGAAGCGGCCGTCGTTGTTGTAGACGCGCGTTGGCTGATTTTCGTTAAGTCTCTCTGGAGATTGCAATATCAACGTGATGGACTCCTGGCTCAAAAGGTTTTACGTCTCAGTGCCTTAACCTGTCCGTTGATCTTTCCGATTTTTAAAAGAAACAAACAATTAATAATGCCTATCCTAAACTGTTGCCAGGCAAGAGTAACCTACAGCACTGCAGTGTTAGAGTTTGATCCAATTGATTTGTGAAAAATCTATTAGTTGATTACCACGTACAATTTTCACGAATCATATAAATGATCTCATCATCTCTTCTGCATTTCGTCTACAGCCATTCATTTATATATTTTTTTCACAGCTTGAACCTTTTATAAGGCCCTCGCATTCAAAGTTAACACACATTCTACGACACATTACCTAACAAGGGTTTGTTCGAAGAGTCGTAGAGATATATAGGACCAGAGCAGGAGTCTGACGACTCATACTTTCTAAAAAACGCCTTCAGTATATTCTTTTGCGACAGCGGGACGAATTCCACGTTGCAGTTCCACGAACCGTGCAGGAATTTAATTTCAAGGTCAAGGAAGCTGCTCACGATGACAGTTCTACTGCAAAGGTTTCCAAGATGTTCGCTCTCTGGGGAGGAAAAAGCATTGCGGTAATTTTGTAATTAAGTGAATATTATACTGAACCGGGGCGACTCAAAAAAATTTGTGATGGATACGTCTCAATTTTACTTAAAGCAACTAATGTGGAGGAGAGACAGGCAAGTAGAAATGTATAAAAATACAAATATTCGGATAAGATAAGCCTGGTCGGTAAAAATAAGACGCCTGCCCCATCTAGGGGAGTGGGGGAGGGGTGTTGATGGTGGTGTCGATTTCCGTCCATGGTGGGCATTTAGCGGGTCCGGCATCAAATCATTAAAACTAACCACGTAACTTCTAGACTTTAGAGTTGCGGACCTTGTCCTGTTCCAGTTATTGATTATCTTAAATACACGGAGTCCTTTTTGTCTTGGCGAGACCATGGGGTGGCTATGTTATCGTCAGTCGGGAGTCAACCATGACCACTTTAATCATCAGATGTGTGCTAGTTCTGTCTGTGGGTGCACAGATAGCTGATTAGGCCGATTCCGGCACGAGATTTTCTTGTGCAGTAGGCGCAGTGCAATGGTAAGGCATCTCCGGGAACAGAGTCGGACCGGCTCTTGCGCTCTGCAGCCGCTGTTCTGCCAACGTCGTGTTGCACGGAGCTCTTGTTTAAAGTCGAACACCGTGATCTTCGATCATTTGCTTTTTCCTCCCTGGGCATATGTCGAGCGCTTTCATTGAGGCTTTTAGGTTGTCTTTAAAACGTTTATTCTGCCACCAACAGACCGCATTTCTTGTTCGAGCTCATCGTAGAAAATTCTTTTGGGGCAGACGGTCGTGTGACATTATCACATGTCCCGCTCAGCGAAACTAGGACGTCACTAAAATGTGCTGTGGAGACATGTCTGTCTGAGCACCTTAGTGCCTGGTACCCTGTCCTGCCATTTAATGTTGAGGATTTTTCTGAGTCATGCTATATGAAATCGGCTCAGCCTTCTTGCGTGGCGTTGGTATACCGTCCACGTTTCCTGGGCATAGAGAAGCGTAGGGAGAACAGCCGCCTAATATACTTTCAGTTTAGTTTGAGTGCTGATACTCCTCCTGGTCCATACGTTCTTAGTCAATTTCCCATAGGTTGCACTGGCTCTCGCAATATGGAGGTTAACCTCGTCATCGATGGTTGCGCTTTGGGACAGTGTGTTGCCGAGATTTGAAAAGCTATTCATCTCTTTAAATCTTTCGCCATACACTTTGATGTTGGGCTCAAAATAAGGTCTTTGAGGAGCTGGTTCTTATAGGACCTCAGTCATTTTTGTCTTAATGCAAAGCCCGAAGATTGCTTAAGCGTTTGAAAAGTTTGTGACGCTGCACTGCATAACCACTTCTGATGCAGCGTTTAGGGCACAGTCGTCGGTATACAAGACATCCCTGATGGTGTCTATCGTGACTTCCATTTTGGCATATTTTGGGGTTGAATAGATTATCGTCAGTTCGATATCTAAGGCCAATTTCAGCCTCTCCCTCTCTGAAGGCATTGGTCAGCATTGCGGAAACATGAGGCTGAAAAGTGTTTGGGCAAGTACACAGCCTTGTTGCACTCCATTATCCCGAACTCTAGCCTGCATACCATCATGGAATAGTCGTACCATTGACATGAACTTACTGAGGCATCCATAGTTGGCAATGATCTTCCTAAGGCCTTTGACAGTGTCGAGGATTTTGGTCAGGTCTACAAAGGTAGAGAAGATGTTAAAATTTTGTTCCTTGCATTTTTCCTGTAGCTGTCTGTTCGCAATCACCGTATCGGTTGTTCTTCATTTCTTCCGGAAGCCACATTGACTTTCTGGCAGTAGACCCTTCTCAAGATGCCAGTTAAGACGATTTAGCAAGATTCTGGCTAATATCTTGCCTACAATTGTGACCAGTAATATATAACGGTGGTCGTCACCTGATTGACAGTTCCTTTACGCTTGTACTCGTGAACAATAGATGCATGTTTTAAGTCCTGTGAAATGGTCTCTTGCTGCCACATAAGAATGAAAAGCTGATGGAGCCTTTCAGACAGAGATTTCCCCCTTTCTTTGTCTACTTCAGACGGGATTGCGTCATCACCTGGTTCTTTTCCGCTTGAGAGAAGGCATAGTGCATGTTGGGTCTCAGTTAGTATAAAAAGGAGGGGGGGGTCTTCCAATTCTTGATTAAACGCACCAGTATGAGACGATTTATGGCTTCATCATTGATAGATGATGGATGATGGATGATGGTCGATTCAGGATATTGCCAAAGTGTTCAGCCTAGCGTTCAATCATTTTTTTCCTTCTCAGTGAATAGAGGTTTCTCATCAGCACTCAGAAGGGGGGATGATCCTGATGAAGTGGGGCCGTAGACTGTTTTTGGAGTTGAAATTTTGTAGGTCATGTCGGTCAGCATAACCTCGGCCTTGTCACCAAACCATTTATTCTGCATTAGACACTGTTTCTCTTTCACCGTTCTTCTTATATTGTGGTACGCATCTTTCATTGGGACTGACATCGGGGTGTTTAGGGAAGCGTGTAGACGATGTTTTTCCTCTAGCAGTTGCTTGATTACGCCACCGTTATCATCAAACCAGTCCTGATGTTTTTTTCGAGCTTGGCCCCAGAAACTCCATGGCGGTGTTGTACAACATCGATCTAAGTGATGCCCAGATTGCTTTGACGTTGACATTTTCCAATAGTGTGAACTGCATACGTTCTTCCAGAGCGTCCACATGGGATTTCTTAATGTTGGGGCTTTTCAACTTTGTGGTATTTAGACGTTTGGGGATTTTTCCCTTTGGGCGTCTTTTTGGGATGTATGTGTAGGTTGAGCTTGGTGATAATAAGACAATCAATCCAGCATTCTGCACCACACAAAGACTTGTCTACACGGCCATCTTGACTGTCCTTCCTCCTGATGAGGTCATAGTCGATGAGCTGCCAATGTTTTGAACGAGAGGGTATCCAGGTCGTCCGATTACGAGTCGGAAGGCGAAATGTCGTATTAGTAATCAGTAGTTCATGCTCTGCGAATGGCTCACTAGGGCCAATCCTGGAATGGCAGTCTCGACTGAAATTTCTCGGTTTAAAAGACATGGACGCGGGGGGGTTAATGGGTCGCCCTGTAGATACGAGCACACACTAATGATTTGTACCAAACATACAACACGGCGTAACAGAACTGTCAACTGTTCACCACAGAGGAACGTCGTCACATAAGACTATTAGCACCATTGTATTTCAACTTACTGACATCACCAAGATCCACGTCCGTCACCTCGGAGTCGGCTAAGATCAAATCCGCCAGGATGACGTGCAAGAAGAGCGTACACACTCGCTGTTGCATTGCCTGAAAAAAGTCAAATTTAAATTTCGGATCACTGGTGTGTCATTACAATCACCCCATATGAATCCCCCCCCCCCCCAAGACTCCAATGAAAATTAAATAAACAGGATAGTGTTTTGTTTTGTCATAATTTTAATAAATATGTCCTTTAGAATTGAACACTGAAAAAAGTCAAATTTAAATTTCGGATCACTGGTGTGTCATTACAATCACTCCATATGAATCCCCCCCCCCCCAAGACTCCAATGAAAATTAAATAAACAGGATAGTGTTTTGTTTTGTCATAATTTTAATAAATATGTCCTTTAGAATTGAACTCCATTGAGTATGAGACTGAAACTATTTTTAGAATTTCAGTACTTTGAGTATGAGACTGCAACCATCTTTAGAATTGCACTCCGTGGATTATGAGACTGAACCCATTCTGAGAAGTGCACTCCATAGAATATGAGACTGAACCCACACGAAGAGGAGAGAACAAAACCAAAGGAAGAAGA
Source organism: Lymnaea stagnalis (assembly GCA_964033795.1). NCBI lineage: Eukaryota > Metazoa > Mollusca > Gastropoda > Lymnaeidae > Lymnaea > Lymnaea stagnalis. Next base: position 124,258 of record CAXITT010000142.1, read on the forward strand.
CGGCCGGTAGTGGAGTGTTTACAGTAAATGAACTCTAAATTATTCATTTACAAAATCACGTAAATGACGTCATTGCGCATTTTCTTAGCATTGGCCGTAAAATGATCATATCAATTTTAAGATGTGGAATTTCAGTTCATATAAACAGCTTGAGAGTAAGAGTAAGACATAAAAGATACTGAACTTTTTAATAAATGGACCACAATATGTCAAAGTAAATAACCAAGTATCTCTAACCAGAGAAATAAGCATCGGGGCACCACAAGGCTGCGTTCTCTCTCCTGTATCGTATACCATATATACAAATGATATTCAAAGCTCAAGCAACACCAATCCAATATTAAAATTTGCTGATGATACCACGATTGTTGGCTTACTATCTTAAGGAGAAGGCCTATACCGTAACTTAGTAACAAGCTTTATCAATTGGTGCGATGAAAATTTTCTCCAGTTGAATGTCTCAAAAACAAAAGAAATGGTTGTTGATTTCAGGAGGGGGAAACACCTGATTACAGATCTCAACGTAAAAATTAAAATGTGGAGAAAGTGGAGGTGTACAAGTACTTAGGTGTAACCATTAATAATAAGCTAACATGGCATGAGCACGGCCAAATCCTGTATAAAAAATTCAATCAAAGACTGTTCTACCTCAAAAACCGTACAATTTTGGCGTAAACAAGCAAGTCGTTAACTTATTCTACAGTGCAACAATTGGAAGCCTGCTTAATTTCAGTATTGCCTGCTGGTGTGGGAATTCATCGTCTGATATTAAACACCGCATAAACCGATTAATCAAGAAAGCTAGGAACATAACACAAACTTAGCATCCTTCACGGGTCGGGCCGTTCGGGACGAATTCTTTCCATCAGGGCGAGGACTGACCGATATAAAAATTCTTTTGTTCCCCAATCTGTACGAATTTACCGGCGTGCTTCCTCTGAAGTCACACATCTGAATGAGAACTAATAAGTCCCCAATTTTGCTAAGAGAACTCACTGAATGGCCGTTTGAAAAAAATTATTATAAATGTCTTGTGTTCAAATTGTTTTATTTTTGTGCTGAAAATGAATAATGCAATCAAAAAAACTTCCATTCATTTGGATCAATAAATGAATCTTATCTTATCTTATTTTATAAGCTTATGACTTCTCCTTCTTCTATATCTTAAGTCTTAAGGGCCCACGATCAATTTATTGATCATTTTTGACTTATGATACTCAACAATAATTGTCACCTCTTTCAGACACGATCTCAAAAGATTTCATTCAAACATTGGCGAGACGGGAATTTCAAGGAAACTCTGGATGTCCCGTCATTTTCATAGAGTGTAAAACCTTTATATTTAAATTACTTAATGTATGGACATTTATACTAACCATCTCTTATATATATTTTTGCTTCCGGTGTGACTGTTTCCATTTCCGGATAGCGCTAAACCTATAATTCCCGATAACTACGCTGGATGATTTATTTTTAAATAACGCGACTGCGTTTGGTGCGTAACATTTTCCTTTTCGCAAAATTAAATCGCCTCAGTTTCACTATGGTGTAATAATTATTCGGTTTAAAAGGGTTGGGACATCAGGATATTTAATATAGTTCATGGGCGTAAAATAAAAAGTTTGCAGTGATGTATCATTAGGGGAAAGGGGGGGGGGTAGCGAAAATTGGAATTCTTTAATGTGCGTTACTGGAGTTCATGTTTTGTCAAGTCACTTTAATAGATGGGACGTTCACGCATTGCTATACCAACTAGTAATAGATAGTTCGACTTCTACCTGTTAAACCCTCTATATTAGCTTCACTTTTGTTTGTGGCTGTCGGGCAAAAATCTTCGAGTGGCTCATTAACCCACTTCCCGTCATCCTATCGCTCTGAAACTTGACAAATACACCCCTCGTCGACGACAACATTGCCTATCAATTTTTCAGCCCGACCTCAAAAAAATCAGTTTTCGTTTTTTTCAAGGGGAAGGTAAAGGGAATATTATGACACCGATTTCACTAAATAAAATTCCCGATAAAGGCGCTAAGTGAGATTCTTTTTAAAAAAAAAAAATCGTATTTACGTTTGGTGCGTAATATTTTAATTTTTTTATTTAAGTCTGTTACCACATCATCAGTCCATATCAATTTTTGCGGGCTCTTTGGCTTTCTTTCTCTTATTTCTCTCTGTAGATCACTTTTACCCCTTTATACCCATGCATCATATTATACAGGCGAGCCTTCTTTCTCTTTTTTGTCCCTGTATATCACCTTTACCCCCTTTATACCTTGGCATTCAGTCGAGATGTCCTGTTCGGCAGCACAGCCTGCCATTTTTTTGGTTAAAATTGACACGATTTTGGATGGTTCTTCAAAGCAACTGATAGATCTCTAGGTATGTACCAACGCTCCACATCCATCATTACGGTATCCCATACAGGACTGCATAGTTTTCACGGGATTTCCTCTCCCCTTTATTGATCAGGTTTTTTACTTTCTTGATGAAGAAAAATGCTTATTGTTTGAAATACAAGCGTAACACATTTTTTTTTCATTTTACACTTTAAGCTTCTAAGACATTTTTGACTTCTGATTAAGACAAACATTAAGACAAACTTTAATGATAACGGATGGAAAGTTGTTTCGTTTTTTATTTTATTTTAGCATTTCATTCTTACATTTTATTTTGTAAAAACTACCTTGCACTTTCATTAATTAAAAAGCAAGCATCATCAAACGATGTAATTAAATTTATACTTCGATTCTGATTCTGATAGACTACGTTGCTGCAACCGGCATATGTGCAACGGTTTTGGGAAACGATGCTGCCATCCTAACGGCTCCTAGCGGGTGCCAGGGCGGCCCTTGAAACTCTTGATTGATGACGAGTCGACGGCGGTATTGTCCAGTTGGCGAGTGAAAAAAAATGGTTGATGTAGCTTTAGCTTGTTATTGGTTTAATTTGCTGAATAATAAACTCATTTTATAAGACCAGGATGTTTCATTACCAAAGATTCACCTTTGTACAATTAGTATTTATTAAATACTCATTTTAAATTTACCAAACGCACCACAGGCAGATAATTAACGGGAATTTCCGTTCCGATGTGGATTCTGCGCACATTTTAGATCGGGTGTTGAGCGTTTCTAGGATTGCGTTTTTCTTCAGCGTAAAAAAACAAAACAACACAATAACAACATAATCAGAATGTTTAACACAATGCAGATAAGTAAGCAATATGGTAAAATGAATAGGCTAGGATATAGAACAGTGAAGTAAATTAAAGTTTGCAAAATTTGGCTCAAATTGTCATTATTTAAAATTGGCGAGACATATTTTACCCATTCTATTTTTATTTGTAAATAGCTCTTCCACACTCTCTCTCTCTCTCTCTCTCCCCCTCTATATCTATCTATCTATCTATCTATCTATCTATCTATCTATCTATATATCTATCTATCTATCTATCTATCTATCTATCTATCTATCTATCTATCTATCTATCTCTCTGTTTGCTCTTTATCTCAGTCTCTATCTCTCTGTCTCTCTCAGTCTCTCTCTCTCTCTACCTCTCTCTATCTCTGCCCCACAAACAAACACAGACTAGCACAAGCACGCACACAGATACACTCAATTACTCACTCTCCAAACAGCCTCAAATAAATGAGAAACGCGATAAATATGCTACTGGCCGCACCAAACATTTTAGACATTCAGTAATGCGTTGCAGGATATCCACACAAAAAACAAGGATCTAAATAACAGCTTCAGAGCAGTTTTTGTTGAAATTTTTAAAGAGCGTAACACGCAATACTTTTTTTCTTTCTTTTCATTGTAGACTGATAGGATTTTTTTTTACAAGATCGCATCTCTCCCTCACCTTCAGTTGGACAAAAGAACCCCGAAAAATAAGTTTTTTTTTTTTTTTAAAGAAAGAAAAACACAATATGGTGAAACAATTATTGGTGAAATCCATCTGTTGTCATTCCAAAAATCTCACCATTCACCAATGAAGTCTGATGTCTCCAGTCTATTGCCTTTGATCATCATCCTGGATTTGTCTTCTGTCAGTGTTTCGTCAGATATAATCTTAATAGACACGGGTAAGTCAACTGAGGGACTAAAAACACCACCAAGAGAACACTTCTAAACATGAGGCATTATGCCAAGACCATAGTTTATTAAACAAATCTGTTGTAGGTTGGGTTAGGGTTGGGGTTTGCGTTAGGGTTAGGGTTAAGGTTAGGTTTAGAGTTCGGGTTAGGATTGTGTAATTTTTTTTTTAAATTTTTAGCTAGGCGGGCTACCAATTGGAAAACAATTTCATTTCTTTAACAGACCAAAAAAAAATTTCCTAGTTTTGTTAGTAACAGCAATTGTGTATTTTATTGAGAAAACTATTATAAAATTTCATAAAATGAATGAAACAGAATAGGGTTAAACCTGAAAAAAAGAAACGCAACAAAACAACGAACGTGTCGGAAGAAAGCCTTCGTCAGCGAACAAAACAACAGAAAAAAGGTATAAAATAAAATAAGAGATATCACTTAGCTTGGACGTAGTATCCTTGGGCTGCAAAGGAAATTTCACTGCGTCGAGTACATGGTCAAACCGCGGTACACTATCTGCTTTCACCATTGGTAGTACAGAAATTTAATCTGATCTTTTAAATAAATGTACTCTTTTTTTCCCCACAGGCGATGCCCTATGCAATAAGAAAGTAGTCGTGAAGAATACATTTGAAATCAAGATTGACCACAGATGGACCACCAGCCTGTGCACCATGACCCTGGTCCCACACAAGGAGACTAACACGCTACAGGCGTTCTTCGTGGCCTACACCATCCACAAATCTGCGACAAATTGTAAAACTGGGGCCATCTACATCTACGACTCCCAGGAGAACCCTCTCTTAGGTAGGTACTAGTAAAACTGGGGCCATCAAGACTCCCAGGATAACCCTCTCTTAGATAGGTACTAGTAAAACTGGGGCCATCAAGACTCCCAGGAGAACCCTCTCTTAGGTAGGTACTAGTAAAACTGGGGCCATCAAGACTCCCAGGAGAACCCTCTCTTAGGTAGGTACTAGTAAAACTGGGGCCATCAAGACTCCCAGGATTACCCTCTCTTAGGTAGGTACTACTAAAACTGGGGCCATCCGCAATCAAGACTCACAGGAGAACCCTATCAGAGGTACGTACCAGTAAAACTGGAGGCCCTCTGCAATCGAGGCTCGTGGGTCACATTTTAATACATACACATTCTCTCAAGATATAGCTTTATGTGACTCACACCAATAATAAGACATACTAGTATCAGACACGTACAGCTGTAGGTATATCCCGCCATTAAACAGACATACTATTAAATGATTCTTATGGCTGTGGGTATGTAGTGTTAGATACGCTAACAATCGTATTTGTCATTCGCTCTCGGCTCATTCACGTGGATTGTGTTGCCCTGTTGGCATCCAGCTACTTGCTTACCATGAAGTAAAATCTGGTTTCGTCGACCACACGAAACAGATCACAAACAATGTATGCAAAAACTAAAAAAAAAGATGATGTCAAACTATTTGTTAGGAAAGAAATAAAAACATCACATAATTTTAGCATTAGTATCCACGGTGGTTTTACTTTTGGAGAGAAATCGTCATGATGATAAATGCAAGGATTGTTGGCATTTCAGTTATTGTTAACATTTCAATGATTTTTGGCGTAGCAATGATTGTTGTCATATCAATGATTGTTGTCATTTAAGTGATTCTTGTCATCTCAATGCTTGTTGGCATATCAATGATTGATGTCAAAGCAATGATTATTGGCATTTCAGGGATTGTTGTCATTTCAATGATTGTTGTCATATTAATGATTTTCGTCATATCAATGATTGTTGGGAATTCAATGATTGTTTGGCACGTCAATGATTGTTGTTGCAATGTTTTTCAGGTGAGCACGGGTACTGCGGACCATCCTTCCCGACGGCACGGTTCAATCTGGGTGAGAATGGAATGATCACTCTGAAGAAATCCACGTACAACAACAACCTGAAGGCAAGGATTCGGGTCGTGGAGTACTACGTGAAGAACGAGTGTGAGTCGAAGAACCCTTTTTTTTTGACCGGGGGTGGGGGGTGGGTTGGCGAGAGACGGGGTCGTCACGACGCGTCTGAGTCATTGGGCTGTCACGGTAAGCTTGTGACAGGGGTTTCTGTCGGGACAGGTTTGGGACAGGGCCGCCATAAGTTATATTGAGATTTGGGAGGTCCATCAGTCATATTTTCACAGAACGTAAAAAGGGGGGGGGGCGCATGCATGGTGGCAGCTGTTCAGGGCATGGCGCCCTAGAAAGGACCACAATTAAAACGCGTTTTACAAAGATATAATTGATATTTTTGTTGCATTTCACGTTAATTAGTCCTTTGATTATTTTATCAAAGGGGGGGGGGAAGGGGGG
>CAXITT010000142.1:131916-159022 GCA_964033795.1 Lymnaea stagnalis
TTTTGTCCAATGTAAGTGGACGTATTTTGTCCAATGTAAGTGGATGTATTTTGTCCAATGTAAGTGGACGTATTTTGTCCAATGTAAGTGGACGTATTTTGTCCAATGTAAGTGGACGTATTTTGTCCAATGTAAGTGGATGTATTTTGTCCAATGTAAGTTGACGTATTTTGTCCAATGTAAGTGGATGTATTTTGTCCAATGTAAGTGGACGCATTTTGTCCAATGTAAGTGGACGTATTTTGTCCAATGTAAGTGGACGTATTTTGTCCAATGTAAGTGGACGTATTTTGTCCAATGTAAGTGGATGTATTTTGTCCAATGTAAGTGGACGTATTTTGTCCAATGTAAGTGGACGTATTTTGTCCAATGTAAGTGGATGTATTTTGTCCAATGTAAGTGGTCGCATTTTGTCCAATGTAAGTGGAAGTATTTTGTCCAATGTAATAGGACGTATTTTGTCCAATGTAAGTGGACGTATTTTGTCCAATGTAAGTGGATGTATTTTGTCCAATGTAAGTGGACGTATTTTGTCCAATGTAAGTGGACGTATTTTGTCCAATGTAAGTGGACGTATTTTGTCCAATGTAAGTGGACGTATTTTGTCCAATGTAAGTGGATGTATTTGTCCCACGTATGTGGACGTACTTTGTCCAATGTAAGTGTTGTGTCCAATGTAAGTGGATGTATTTGGTCCAACGTATGTGGACGTACTTTGCCCAATGTAAGTGGACGTACTTTGTCCAATGTAAGTGGACGTACTTTGTCCAGTGTAAGTGGACGCATTTTGTCCCAATGTGCCCGGCGTCGTTTGGTTTTCCATTTACAAAAGAAAAGAAAATCCTAAATCTTTATCGGAGTATACAAAAATGAGAACCCTGTCAAAAGCACTTGGCTAAAGTAAGTAGTAGAACGAGGTATGCAGGAACTTGACATGAAAAGACAGGGCCAACGAAAAACAACAACAACGTTTCATTATTGTGTGGTGTTGTTTTGTTTTTTCGGAAATTATATTTTCTGTACATTTCAGTGGCGTGGGAAAAAAACTGTGTACCCTTATAGAATATACCAATTTCTCATATCCCAAGGATAGTAAAAACGTAAACATTTATTTTAAAATAATATGCTTCCTTAGAAGTAAAGAAAGATTATTCCATTTCCCAAAACATATATTACAAGGTATTCAACAAAGTTGTTGTTTTTTTGTATTTTTTTTTCTTAATTTTTTAGAGGCTACAATACCAAATATCCGACTGGGTTGCAGACTTAAATATTGGGGTCTAGCTGTAGGTTGTTGTTTTGTTTTTGTTGTTGTTGTTGTTTTTTTTTATTTGTGGTTTGAATGCTAGGCGATTGTAAAGTTTGTAATTTATAACCCACTTTTAACGTGAAAAAAATTAATTTTATAATAATTAATAATTAAATAGAAAAAGAAAGTTTTGGAACAGGAAAAGCTGAACGGAGAAACAATCAATCACGTTATCTAAATAATCTTATCAATCGGAGAAGCAATCAATCACGTTATCTAAATAATCTTATCCATCGGAGAAGCAATCAAGAAGTATCCCAGCATGATACAATCTATGTGTATTAATGCAATGCAGCAGTTAAGTCCCGACACAATACAATTTATTATTGGTAAAAAAATAATGAACGGACCGAATAGCACCACGAACATGTTTTTTTTTAATATGTCTCAAAAATATTTATTTACTGTAACTGGTTAGTTCCTTCTGACATCCACAGCTAATAGCTGGTTAGTTCCTACTGACATCCACGGCTTACAATTGACCATTTCCTACTGACATCAACATCATTGTTATTGTCCAGTTCCTACAAACAAAGAATTATAACTGCTTAGACATTCACAGCTTGCAACTGACTAGCTCCCCTACTGACAGCCACGTCTTCTTGCTGGTTAGTTCCTACCGAGATCCTTAACCTCTAACTGGTTAGTTTCTACTGACACCCACATCACTGTAACTGGCTGGATACTTATGACACCTACATCTTCCAAACTGGCTCTCACCTACTGAAATCCACATCTTATAACCGGCTAGTTCTTACTGACACCCACAGCTTACAACTGGCTCTTTCCTACTTACACCCACGGTTTAAAACTATTAAAAATGAAAAAACCTGTTAGAAATCTATTTTTTATCTGTTTTTCTTTTTGTTTTTTTATTTTCCCCCTCCATCTATCAATAAAAGTAACTACAAGTTAAACGACAAATGCGAAGTTGAATTTAGAAATGCAAATAATGTATTTTCTTTGTGAATGTAATCGAGCTAAAGAAAGAACGCAGCAGCCCAAAAAATTGAGGAAGCTACGCGTCGTACTTGGCATTGGGAAAATACCGCTAGAATGGAAAGCACGTTTTAGAACACAGTGCATAATTTTATTTTCGCGAATGCATTAAAGAGCATATAAAAAAATAAAAATGATTCAAGCTCATCAACGTATGCATAAACATTCAAATGTAGGATTACAAAATTCAAATGTAGGATTACACATTCAAATGTAGGATTACAAATTCAAATGTAGGATTACACATTTAAATGTAGGATTACACCTTCACATCTGTAGTAAATATGGAAATGCCATCTTATAGTTAGGCTTAAGCTAGACAATATCTTTTAAATTTAACTTTCATTTTCTATATGGCCCATCGCATTTTTCTTCCTTTAAACCGATTGACCACTGGCCTTCGGTCAGTTATTCCTAATGCTCAACAAGGTTCTACCAATTATCAATTATTTTTCTTAATAAAAAAATCAAAGATTTTTTTTCAAGGTTAAAATAATTCATTACAAACCAAATCGGATATGAAACAACTCTGGTCAATAAAGTAAGTCAAACTTTGATTAGCCTGTTGAAGGTTCCTGCTACGGACTTTGAAGGTGTCCTCAAAACAGTTGATACCCCGCTTTGAGACAATTATTTTTTTTTTCTTTTTAATTCAGTCATCAATTAATTTTTCTTTACATCTATGTTTGTCGTAAAAAACAACAACATGACTTTCAATGGAATCCTGAAAATTTACTCTCGCAGCAAATAGATGGTATGATCTAAAGTGGTGAAATGGTATGATCTAAAGTGGTGAATATTTTTTTTTAATTGCTATTACATCAATGAGATTCTACGTACCCAGGATAGTCTGCTTTGCCATCTTGCTGGAATCGCTTGGGTTGACAAATTCGTCATCAGAGTTCTACATAGAATCAAGTAAGTGAAATTAAAAGTAATATCAACCCAGCAACAATAATAGTAGCAATGCAGTGACATTACAGATTCTATCAATGGCATGACAAACATGGATGCATCCCACCAACAATAATAGTCTCAATCCAGTGACATTACAGATTCTATCAATGGCATGACAAACATGGATGCATCCCACCAACACTAATAGTCGCAATCAAGTGACATTACAGATTCTATCAATGGCATGACAAACATGGACGCATCAATCCAATAAAAACCAGGGTTCATCAATCCAATAGACAGGACAAGGAAAATCAAGCCAATGGCTAAACAGCGTCTATGAAGCTAAAATAAAGACATGGGTCAAACAATCTACATAACCAGACAGGTGCTGCCCATTCCAATGATGAGACAGACAAACCAAAGCGTATTACATTTTGACCTTGTACAATTCTTCCCTTATTTTTAACTTCCAACTTCTCTGCAAACATAAATATTATTTATTGTATACATTGTATGTCAAATATCACATTTTAAACCTATAAATTAACTTCTCTTTTATTTGTGGCCGGCTGACTGGCAAAATCTTCGGACGACTAATCCACCCACTTCCCGTCAGCACGTTGAGCTGAAACTTGGCTTATAGACCTATTGCAAATGACAACTGATTTTTTTCACATTTGCAGCCCCAATCTCCCACCCCCACCCCCAAAATCCCATTTGTTCCTGTTTTTTCAAGGGAAAGATAAAGCGAAATTCCCAATGACTGCGCTAAATGAGTTGCTTTGTAAAAAAATATCGCAAGTGCGTTTGGTGCGTAATATTTTCTTTTGTTTTTTTCTGAAATTATTCCGGAAATAGATCTGCTTGTAAAGGCGGTTGGTTCATTGGAATATTAATATAGTTCAGGGGCGTGGAAATAATTTGTGGCTGCAAGCCTTGAGATTCGGGGGGGGGGGGCACAATTTGGGATTCTTATAAAGTGAGTTACTTGTACTTGTATGCATGTTTCATCAAATTTTTAGCCCCCAACACTATAGCTCGATATTACATTTTATAATATATATATACATATAATTTTTACACAAAAAAACTTTGTTTTTTTTGGAGGCTGTGTAATAAAATTTCTTTGTTCCAAAGTGTGTTCCAAGAAAATAGCCGTTAGGACTGCGATAGAAGCTCACATCGACTACCACTGGTTGAAAAGTGAGTGCACCGTGTTTCTGGTGCCCTACGACGAGAACGGCTGGCTTCGGGCGTTCTTCGTCCAGTACTCGAGTAGAAGACCCAGCAGCAGTTGTTCCCACGGTGCCATCTACCTGTACAACTCGCAAGACAGCTCTCTTTTAGGTAATGTTGTTACCTTGGAATCTACCTGCACAGATCTTAGGACTACTCTCTTTTAGTTAAAGGTGTTGAATTGCTACCTACAACTCTCAAGTCAACTCTCTTTTAGGTAATGTTGGTACCTTGGTATCTACCTGTACAATTCTCTTGATAACTCTTTTTAGTTTATAGTGTTACCTTAATTACTATTATATTCGTACAACTCTCAAGACAACTCATATTTAGGTAATATTGTTAAAATGCACTTACTGTATACTATAACTTTTAGCGGGTTTTTTTGTGTGAACTGGTAACAATAAATTAAATACTAATTAAAGTAGCATACAGCTTGTCTGGTTTGAGTTACCTAGGAATTTGGACATAGATCTGCGTATATTGACAAAACATCGGAGCATACAATCAACTTGACTTGAGTGTCCTTTTGTCTTTGACCCCCCCCCCCACCCCTTTCACAGCTAAGATTTTTTCATCTCTAGGAAGCTAAAACTGGACCCGCAGGGATCGCCCGATAGATTAGTAGTTTGAGTTAACTAGGAATTTGGACCAAGATCTGCGTATATTGACAAAACATCGGAGCATACAATCAACTTGCCTTGAGTGTCCTTTTGTCTTTGCCCCCCCCCCCCACCCCTTTCACAGCTAAGATTTTTTCATCTCTAGGAAGCTAAAACTGGACCCGCAGGGATCGCCCGATAGATTAGTCATTGCTTCTGTCGGCTACGGCCGAACAGGCCGATGAAGAATCCACTAGACCCCCGTTTCAGTGCGTTCTTCCATGACTGTCTAATCTAACACTTCAAAAAAAGACATGCTATTATTTTATCCTTTCCATGAGTTAAGCTTCTTAATTTTATCTCGTTTTCTTGCCTCAATAATAATTTAACAAGTAAAAAAAAAAAAAAAAAATTAAACGTATTTTAAGCGCCAACTTATTTTATTAAATGAAAAGCCAAACAAGGTTTACAATAAGATAAATTACGGTGAGGTAATTTGCAAAAAAAAAAAAATGTGTTTAACCTGCAGTATTGAAGCTTTGAAATAAGAATACATGTTTCAGCGTATTGCTGGACTTAGGAGGAAGTTGGGGTGGATGGATGGAAGAGGCTTGCGATCAAAGGAAGACATGCATGAGCAGGGATGACGAGGACGTTGCTTCAAGTTTTGGACGGGGGTGGGGATGGCGGTCGGAGGGGTTTGTGGGGGGGGGTCCTCTTAATCATGAAGGATTGATTGGGGTCAAAGGTCTGCCGTATGTTTGGAAAAATTATAACGTACCGTTATGGTTTTCAAAATGTAATTTGTTTGAAGCTCTTTGGCTGGCAGAATGAACAGCACGCAACACAGGAATGAGACAAACCAGAAAACATAGGAAAACGATATCAAACTTAGCGATCTTAACAAGATTCAGTTTAATTATACAAATTAAATTTCTATAGGAATACATATTCAAATATACAGAGCACAAATCAAAAAATCCATACCATATCAATGTACAGCAGAACAAGAGAAAATGTTCTGTCCTGGGAAAATACAAATAAAAATGTACACACATATAAAGAGTACAATCTTGCAGTTATATGACGACTCCTTTATGTTAGGAAATGTAGGGAAAATAACTAAATCTCGCACAATCTCTTGGCTAGGAAATCTGCCAGCCGATCTATAGGGATTAAACCAGATCCATCGATTGAAATAAATGTTAGAAATTGGGTTACCTGATATCATTCTTAAAAACAAATGGAACGCATTCCAACGCAGACAACCTTTTCCCGGTGAAGGAAGGGGCGGGTAAGGAGTGACACAGCACGTTTACTCGATGGCTTCAACATCAAGGCAAAACAAAGGGGATTTGACGACTGTTGGTGGTTAAAGGTTATTCCTAAGCATGTGCCATGATGACATCATGTAACAATATTTACATTTATATATGAACAAATATCAATTCTAAGAACATCCAAAATCTTTATGAACATCAACACGAGCCTTTCCTAGGGGTCGCCGGAGACCCTCCTGAAAACACATAAACTTACAGCCATGGAATAGCAACGAAATTAATCGCGGGGCTGTGGATCGCTACGACACGAGAAACTGTATTAAAGGGTCGAGGCATTAGGAAGGCTGAGAACCACTGGTGTACATGAACATCGAGCGTTACATCAATATCTACAGCCTACATGAACATCGACCATCCGTCTATATGAACATCTACCGTCTATATGAACATCTACACTCTACATCAGTGTCTCAAGCTCGCAGCCTGCGGGACATTTCAGGCCCGATACCTGTTAATGCGGCCCGCGCGTTCTCCAAATTATTATATCTATAATGTGACCTTCCGCGACGGGTTCAGTCGAATCTCACCGACTAGTCTAATTATGATTGTTATTATGTTTGTATGGGTTTGGATGATGATTATAATGGTAAAAACCATTTTTAAAATCGGTCTAAAAAATTTTATTTTATAACATTTTATGAAAAAAACATGAACACATTTTGGTAACTTTTATGATAAACTATGTGAGAAAGATAAACATTTCAATGCATACTCAGTCGTTCAGGGCATTGTTCACAAACCTTGTGTTCCTCTGTCACACTCAGAGCTCCATGCGGTAAATACACCCAAAACAATAGCAAATGCTTCAAAGTGCCTCAGTGCAACACAGTGCAGTATAAACAATCTTTCCACTGTGAACTCAACATCGGACGAAAGCTTCGAGGCTGCCCTGGCATCAGCTAGGAGCTGTTAGAACAGCAACATCATACCCCCAACCGTTTCACCGATGGCAGTACCTGGATGCAGTAAAAAACACTACCAGAACCAGAACCAGAAAAAGCGTGATTTTTTTTTTCTTTACAAAGGATTATTACTATTTTTAGCATCACAGTTGTGTCCCATCTTTGTGCTGGGGCAGCACATCACACAGAACTTGGTCACGGGCCGTCCTTTCATTTCAGGTACGTGTGCACCTGTGAGACTTGTCCGTAGCCTGGTACAGGAAGGTACCCGGAGTAGCTATCACCGTATACTTGCGACTGTTGTTTCTTAAGACTTTTTATAACATGAACGACAGTATCACCACTTTCGACGGGTCTCTTTTTTTGTACAACGTCATCTCTATTCCGGCATCCGGCAACTGACTGTTCCTATCAGTGGGTTTTTTCTAGACCCAAGATGCTGACGAAGGCAATGCACTCTCACTACGACACAGGGCAGGTGATTTCGTGTTGCATTGTTTGAAAATTAGAAGTGAATTCTTTTTTTTTTACCACTTGGACCCGTCAGGTATTCTCTAAATGTACATGGACCGGTTGTAAAGAAAAATCTGGTTACGTCCATATATATATATATATATATATATATAAATATTATGGCATCCTTCCGTCTACGTGAGACAATGGAGTAGCTATATAGTTCTACACTTTGTCGAGTGGCTCATTAGGCCAATCCTTGAATGGCAATCACGGCCGCATCTCTCGCAGGAGAATGTTGAAACCCGGTAAATTCTTGATTTTCGAATTGTTCTTTTTTATTCGAGGGCCTCGTTTCGAGTAACTTCTGCCTTTTTCACTCCTCCAAACACTGCTGTACGCCAATTGGAGCGATGTTCGGCAATGAACTCCCATTCGTTTGTTTCAATATTGGCTTCCCTCATGCTTCGTTTGCAAACGTCATTAAATCTCAGGCGCGGTCGTCCAATATGTCTTGTCCCCTCTGCCAACTCTCAATACAGCAGAATCTTTGGGATACGTCCTTCCTCCATTCTCCGTACATGACCTAACAAGCGAAGGCGTCTCTTGATAAGAAAGGAGAATATGCTAAACATGTGTGCACGTTCCAAGACCTCCACGTTAGTCACCCTGTCCTGCCAACGAATGCGCAAAATGCGACGCAGACATCTTTGATGGGAGCTGTTGAGTTTCCGCTCCTGACTGGTATATGTGGTCCACACTTCACTACCATATAGGAGCGTGCTAAGCACGCATGCCTGATAGACACTTATTTTTGTTTTATCAGTTAGATTGAGATTATTCCACACCCGCTTATTCAGTTTAGCCATAGTTGCTGCTGCTTTTGCAATACTGATATTGATTTCTTCATCAACGAAGAGAGAACTAGTAATATTGGATCCCAGGTATATGAAATGATCAACAACCGAAAGATTATGACCCTCAATAGATATGATTGGAGGAGACGGTGCTTCTTGCATCATTACATGAGTTTTCTATAGACTAATCGAAAGTCCAAACTCTTTGCAGGCATGTGATAGGCGATTATCCAGCCCCTGCAGACCTTCTTCTGTGTGAGATGTTAAGGCGGAATCGTCAGCGAACAACAGTTCACGAATCAGCACCTTTTTTACTTTGGTCTTTGCACAAAGGCGGGCGATATTGAACGTCCATCAGATCTTGCATGGACGAACACTCCATTTTCACAGTCACTGAAAGCAACTTGAAGGAGCATCGAAAAGAAAATTGAAAAGAGCGTTGGTGCCAGTACACAACCCTGTTTTTACTCCGCTGCCAACTGGAAATGACTCAGAGACAGTGCCATTGAAAGTTACCGTGGAATGCATGTTCATGTGAAATGACTGTGTGATTGTGAGCAGTCGTGGGGGACAACCTATTCTTTGCAGGATACTGAAAAGTCCTCTTCGACTTACCAATTCAAATGCCTTGGTCAGGTCTATGAAGGCAATATAAAGAGGCATATGCTGTTCGCAACATTTATCCTGCATTTGGCGTAGCGAACGAAAATATCATGTCTATTGTTGAGCGCCCACTCCTGAAGCCACATATTTATATATAAATTATTTTGGAACATTTATTTCCTCTTCAAATCTTACAAGATAATAAAAGTTCACTACTCAATTGACATACTTGAATGTGGAATGATGTCAATTGTTTCTATTTTTCAGGGGACAAAGGTTACTGCCTCAGTCATACTCCGAAAGGATATCAAGTCTTGGGTGCAAATGGAAGCATTCACATCACGAGACGATCGGAAAGCACCAGCCTCAAGGTTAGGCTTCGGATTGTCCAGTACCTCCTCAAGAATGATAGTAAGTCGTCGTGTCAATCTAACAAGAACATAATCAAGGGAATTGATTATCTCGTATTATAGCGTCGTAAATGAAAGGTCACTAACCAGTGATCGTAATTGTTGAAAGTTCTATTTGAACTTTTTGTACCCCTTAAGACAGGCACGCTCCTAGGTCATTCTGGGCCCCAGGCAGCTAACAGAGTTTGGGACCCCTTTCGTGTTTAAAACTTGTGCATATATTTGAAAGCTCGGAAAAGGGCGGGCGCCTATCATGCTCGGGCACCTGAGAATTTGAATTTTGGTGATCAATTGCCATCTACATCACCAGCCACCACCTACATCACCAGCCACCACCTACATCACCAATCAACACCTACATCACCAGCCACCACCTACATCACCAGTCACCATCTACATCACCAGCCACCATCTACATCACCAGTCACCATCTACACCCCACCTATACCAACGGCCCAGACCCAAATCACAAGCCCCTACCAACCACATCGAACATTTCAACTGGTTGATCATTAGCAGTGTTGCAGTGAACAGGTTTATAATCTAATGCTTTATTCCTAGTTGAACGTAATTAAGAGTTAACCACTTTAAGTTGCAACAAGTGCATCCAATCTCTACGACTTTTTTTTATTATTATCCATTTACATCAAGCAATGCCCCAAAGAAAAAACCTTCTGCTCTTCCACATACAGCGTGTCCCCCTGGCACATTCGACTGTGGCCCCAACGACTTCTGCATAGCCAACAGCCTTGAATGTGAATCACACCGGGACTGTCCCAGTGGTCTCGACGAAGGGGATCAATGTCCCGACAAATACTCCGCTGCCCTCTGGTTGGCGCTGGTGGTCGTGATCGTCGCGTGCTGCTGTCTTTGCGTGGCCTTCACCATCAGCAGCAAGTCCAAGCGGAACATTGGTTTTGCGCAGCGTGGCGGCGGAAGGTTTGATGGGGCCTACGCCGCTAATTTCGGAGGGACGCCACAGCCGGGCTACGCCATGAGTCAAGTTTCTCCTTACGGGAGTACGGTGCAGGCAAGCATGGACCCCAACTACAACACCACTTATGGATTTGCTCAGCCTGTCATCATGGGCGCTCAAACATCTTATACTGGAGTCCAAGGTGCTCAAACACCTTATTCTGGAGTTCAAGGCCCTCAAACATCTTATACTGGAGTTCAAGGCTCTCAAACAACTTATACTGGAGTTCAAGGTCCTCAAAGTCCTTATGCTGGAGTCCAAGGTCCCCAAAACGCTTACACTGGTACCCAAGCTCCCCAATCTCCTTACACAGGAGCTCAGCGCGCCTACCCACCTCCATCGCCCCAGAATCCGTACATCCCACAAGGTTACCCTATCCAAGAACCGATGTATCCACCGCCCACGTATCCTTATGGTTTCGGTATGGGATTCCCTCAGCAAGGATTTGGTAACTGACCAGTGACCACTCTCTCCGTAGGCGCACCACAATGCCATCGAATTGTATCGCTCGCATGAACTCTTTCAAAACGTGTCATCTGTGATGGAAAGTTTTCGGATAAGCGAACACCGCCTCTTTGAGTTTGTCCTAAAGAGTTTAGTGCGCAGGTTCTACCTTACACACGTATGGTGTTTTTTATACAACTTCCCCCCCTCCCCCCTCCCCCCCCCCCGTTTTTCTTGGTTGGAGATGGGGAGGTCTTTCCGCGACCTCAACAATTATTTGTTTTTACCTCCTTTGCCAAACTTCCTTCTTGTTATTTGGAAAAAATATCTGCTCTTTTTTTTTAATTTTTCGAAGTCAGATCTATTTCCTACTGACATCCGCGGCTTCTAACTGGTTACTTTCTACTGACATGCCCACCTTATAAGTGGATATTTCCTACTGACATCCAGATCATATAACTGGAAAATCCTACTGACGTACCATTTCATAGCTGGCTAGATCCTACTGACATCCCCGTCGTATAAGTGGTTAGCTGCTACTGGCATCCCCATCTTATAACTGGTTAGGTCTTACTGACATCCCCATCTTGTAACTGGCAAGATCCAACTCACATCGACGGCTTATAACTGGTTAGTTCGTCCTGACACCTACAGTTTTAAACTGGTAAATTAATACACTTGAAAGAAAAGTATAATATTAAAATGCATCTGCTCTTGAATGCCATGCTTATTATTTCAAAAGCACATACTCAAGGTAGGGTGAACAAAGTTCGTGACTATTCAGATATTCCGATCACTGTTTAGTGACTATGAATTTTAATGATTCTTTTGCAATAATCAATGGGGGGTCTTTTGATATTTTCTGTCATCTTGATTTGTATGGGCGAATTTTTTTGTTTTTAAGGACACTTCAACGACACAAGAGTCGACGGTTCTGAGCCCAGTTATATAGCTGAAGATGCCCCAAAATAAAGGCTGGAATTTACGTATATGTTTTGTTTAACGTTGTCCGATATCTAGAAGAGAGGTGCAGAATTTCAATTACAATAGCGTTTCCCAACTCACAAAATACTTTAATTCCATAACGTTTTCATTCAGATAGTTTTAGGTAGAGTTGATAAAGTTTCCAGGTTCAGATTATCTGCTTCTGTCCGAAACCTAACGCACAAATATCTTCATGAAAAATTACCATCTACACCACACGTCACCATCTCCATCACCAGTCACCAACTTCTTCAATCAACCAACAATAACAAACTACATCACCAGTCACGACGTTCATCATCAGCCACCAACTACATCACCAGTCACCAACTACATCACTAGTCACCACATACATCACCAGTTGCTACCTACATCACCAATCACAAACAACATCACCAGTCACCAACTACATCACCAGGTACCATATACATCACCAGTCACCACATACATCACTAGGTACCATCTACATCATTAGTAAAAATTTACATCACCAGTCACCACCAACATCACAGGTTACCATTTACATCACCAGTCACCACCTAAATCCCAATTCACTATCTACTTAAACATTTACAATCAACATCACCAGTCACCATCTACATGACCACTAACAATGTACATCACCAGTAACCACCTACATCAACAATCCCCATCTACATCACCAGGTACCATATGCATCATCAGTCACCACCTACATCACTAGGTACCATCTACATCATCAGTAACAATCTACATCACCAGTCACCAACTAAATCACCGGTTACCATTAACATCACCAGTCACCACCTAAATCCCAATTCACTATCTACTTCAACATTTAGAATCAACATCACCAGTCAGCATCTACACGACCAGTAACAATGTACATGACCAGTAACCACCTACATCACCAATTTAAATCTACATCACCAGGTACCATCTACATCCCCGTTCACCAACTACATCACCAGCTACCATCTACATCCCCGTTCACCAACTACATCACCAGCCAACACCTACATCACCAATCCCCATCTACATCACCAATACCCATCTACATCACCAATCCCCATCTACATCACCAATCCCCATCTACATCAAAAATCCCCATCTACATCACCAATACCCATGTACATCACCAATCCCCATCTACATCACCAATCCCCATCTACATCAACAATCCCCATCTACATCACCAATACCCATCTACATCACCAATACCCATCTACATCACCAATACCCATCTACATCACCAATACCCATCTACATCACCAATACCCATCTACATCACCAATACCCATCTACAATCCCCATCTACATCACCAATACCCATCTACATCACCAATACCCATCTACATCACCAATACCCATCTACATCACCAATACCCATCTACATCACCAATACCCATCTACATCACCAATACCCATCTACATCACCAATACCCATCTACATCACCAATACCCATCTACATCACCAATACCCATCTACATCACCAATACCCATCTACATCACCAATACCCATCTACATCACCAATACCCATCTACATCACCAATACCCATCTACATCACCAATACCCATCTACATCACCAATACCCATCTACATCACCAATACCCATCTACATCACCAATATCCATCTACATCACCAATACCCATCTACATCACCAATACCCACCTACATCGCTAATACCCATCTACATCGCCAATACCCATCTACATCACCAATACCCACCTACATCGCCAATACCCATCTACATCACCAATACCCATCTACATCACCAATACCCACCTACATCGCCAATACCCATCTACATCACCATTACCCATCTTCATCACACCTATACCTAAACCCCTAACAAAACTAGAAGCACCTAACAACCACATAGAATGTTTTAATGGCTGTGTCACTAGCAGTGAACAAAAGTTTGATTGCAATTTTATTTTTCTAGTTGAGCGGACATTCAAAGTAACCACTTTAAGGCGTAACGAGTGTATGCCATTTTTATGTCTTTTTATTATTATTCGTTTACATCACTGAAAACCTTGAAACGAAAGCTCTGTTCTTCCGCTTACAGCGTGTCCCAATGGCACATTGGATTGTGGCCCTGACGACTCCTGCATAGCCAACAGCCTTGAATGGGACTCAATCCGGGATTGTCCCAGTGGCGTTGACGAAAGAGATCATTGTCCCGACACCACCAACCACTTACAAGCCCTCTATGAGTACTGTGTGCCGTTGTTGGTTACGATCACTGGATGCTTTTTTCTGTTTGCTGCGCCTGTCAGCAACAAATCTAAGCCGAAATACGTTTATGTGCCTCCTGAGGGCGGAACGTTCGATGGGGCCCTCGCTTCTGATTTCGGTACGACACAGCCTGGCTACGTGATAAGTCAAGCTCCTCCTGACGGGAACCGGACGCAGGGAAACATGGTCCCTGGTGGCAACCCTTCGGTTGGATCTTCTCAGCCTGCTAACATAGGCCCTCAAACATCTTATGCTGGAGTTCAAGCTCCTCAAACTCCTCCTTATACTGGAGTTCAGCACGCCTATCCCCGTCCATCACCCAACACGCCATATGTTCCAAAAGGTTTTGTGATCCAGAGAACCGATGCATCCACGCACCCATGTTCTAGAGAACTTAGTGCTTTCATGCCAACATGTCATCATCATCATCCGCTGCCATCCGGTCTGGGGCATAGGCCACAAACAAAGGCTCTACAGGCATCCCGGTCCTGGGCAAGTCTCTCCAGCTGTCCCCAGTTGTGCCCAATCTTCTTTTTTTTTTTTTTTTTTTTTTTTTGGGGGGGGGGGGGGGGTTGGGTAAAATAATAACTGATCTTTTTTAAATCATTATTTTGCAAAGATTTTGTTGCACCAAAATAAACATCCATTTTGACCGTTGGGGAATAGGGGGGTGGATGATATTGTACACTTTGAGAATAACTGCTTTAATGTACAATTATAAACATATAGAGACAAGAGATCGTTTCCAAAAAAAATGAAAAAGAGAGATGAAGAGATAACTGGTGTTAGATAAAAGTATGTACATAATATGTACATCATGCCTTGCTGATATGACATGTACATTATATAATCATCATCCCTTGCTGATAGGTCATGTAGATTATGCATAGATCGTACCTTGCTGATATGACATGTACATTATGCATACATCATCCCTTGCTGATAGGACATGCACCTTATGCATACATCATCCCTTGCTGATAGGACATGCACATTATGCATACATCATCCCTTGCTGATAGGACATGCACATTATGCATACATCATCCCCAGCTGATATGACATGTACATTATGCATACATCATCCCTTGCTGATAGGACATGCACATTATGCATACATCATCCCTTGCTGATAGGACATGCACATTATGCATACATCATCCCTTGCTGATAGGACATGCACATTATGCATACATTATCCCTTGCTGATAGGACATGCACATTAAGCATACATCATTCCTTGCTGATCATGGCATGTACATGTAATATACGGTCTTTTTATTATTTATTTATAGATATATGCTACATCACATTCAACTACCTCCATTACATTCAACTGACTATATCTCTATCACATCCAACTGACTACGTCTCTATGACATCCAACTGACTAGGTCTCTATCACATCCAACTGACTAAGTCTCTATCACATCCAACAGACTACGTCTCTATCACATCCAACTCACTACTTCTCTATCACATCCAACAGACTACGCCTCTATCACATCCAACTGACTATAACTCTATCACATCCAACTGACTACGTCTCTATCACATCCAACTGACTACGTCTCTATCACATCCAACTGACTACGTCTATATCACATCCAAATGACTACGGCTATATCACATCCAACTTACTACGGCTATATCACATCCAACTTACTACGACTCTATCACATCCACCTGACTCCATCTCTATCACATCCAACTGACTATATCTCTATAATATCCAACTAATCATATCTCTATCATATCCAACTGACTACGTCTCTATCACATCCAACTGCCTACGTCTCTATCGCATCAAACTGCCTTCGTCTCTATCACATTAAACTGACTACGTCTATATCACACCCAACTTGCCATGATCAGATATTGCCGTATATATGAACATCGATGGCGAGATAATGTTAAATTTCCTCCAGTAAATATCTCTAAGCAACCTTTTCCGGTGTCATACTTGTAATTATTAAGAAAGGAAAGAGCGTACACAGTGAGCGGTCTGCACTTCTCTTTCAATATATAGAAGGGCTGCATTTTCGGCTATCTGGTGAGTAGTCGATTTTTTTCCCAGTCTGGGGGGGGGGGGGCTGAGAGAGAGGGAGGCGAATTGTGTCTTTTTCTCGATATAGTTTCGTCACACAGCAGGAGCCTNTTTTTTTTTTTTTTTTTTTTTTTTTTTTTTTTTTGTTGTTTTTTGTTTTTGTTGTTTTTTTTTTTTTTCTTTTTTTCCAAAAAGAGTTCTGTAGAAAGAGTTTTGTGCGATAGCAATAATATTTAAGTGATTCTTTGAGAAGCTTCTTGTTGCAAATGTACGACAGAAATATGAAAATCCCATGAAATACATTCAGGACTACAGAGATATATACAGATATTATATCGGTATATCTGTATACCTCACTATTAACTGCCTCTGCAGTGACTGTTGCTGCCTTACAAGCCTCAGTGATAGGGCACAGTTTGAGACAGTCCGTATAAGTTTTACACAAATGAGTTGTCCGTAAAATACAGTAAAAACTTTTTTTTTTCAAAAATTGCCACATCGCACCATGCTTCCAGACACGAACCTTCCAACCAATTTCACAACGCAGGCACGAGACCAGAAGAAGTCCTTCCAGCCAATTTCACAACTCAGGCACGACACCAGAATAGGTCCTTCCAACCAATTTCACAACGCAGGCACGAGACCAGAAGAGGTCATTCCAACCAATTTCACAACTCAGGCACAAAACCAAAAGAGGTCCTTCCAACCAATTTCACAACTCAGGCACGACACCAGAAGAGGTCCTTCCAACCAATGTAACAACGCAGGCACGACACCAGAAGAGGTCATTCCAACCAATGTAACAACGCAGGCACGACACCAGAAGAGGTCCTTCCAACCAATGTAACAACGCAGGCACAGAAGCCAGAAGAGGACCTTCTAACCAATGTCACTACGAAAGCAAATAGGTCAGAACAGGTCCTTTCAACCAATCTCACAACGCAAGAACAGAGACCAGAAAAAAAGTCCTATCTGGCAGTGGAACAATGGCGTCGCTAACCACATAAATAAACCCAAACAAACCAGAACGAAGAATACGAGGACGGTTTGCCTGGCCTATTTTCAAACGTACCAATGAGTAGTTATTTTCTCTATTTCCCTGTGTGTAGAGTTTTTTTAAGTGCCAACATATTTTCATTTTTAAAATCTTACTCTTCTCATAGAAAGGACGTGCATAACAATTGAGTGAGTTTTTAATTTTTTTATTTTCATTATTTTTCTTTAAATGATTTTGGAATTTGATTTAAAATAATATAACTCTATTCAACACCATTATTGCCACACGTAAAGCCGGCCACGATGGGGGGAATTAACTATCCAGTGGGAAGTGTTAATATGAAATATGAGATGGCCATTGCAAGGTAAAAACCCGGTTTCATTAACGTATGACACTCTGACAAACGAGTCCTAACAAAGGACTTACGTATTTTTTTTAAAGTGTCTTATTTTTAAAAACATTATATTTTATTTTTTTAGTTTTCATTAAAGTTTTTTTTTGGTGTTGTTTTGTTTTTGTTTTTTTCGGTGACTTTTTGTTGATTGGCTGCGTTGTTTTTTTTTGTTGTTGTTTTTTTTTTGTTTTTTTTTTTTTTTTTTTTTTTTTTTTTTTTTTTTTTTTTTTTTTTTTTTNAAAAGAAAAGTAAGGTTGCCCCTGATATTTGTGAACTCATGTGATCATAATTGAATACACCCCCATGCCCCCCCCCACACACACACATACATTAAAACTTATTTAGTTTAGTAGACGAAGCTGAGAGCTGTTAAACTCAAATCACATTACTTGTGACCACTACAGTCCCTTATCTTTCCTTGCTCCTATTGAATGGGCAGGATGCTAGCTTTACGATGCTGGAAAAAATTTAACTTAGACTCAGCGTATAATTGTTTTGATTGTACTGAAAAAGCCATAAGCCTAGAAGTGTTAGAAATAAATTTCTCTTGTTACTAAATCTTAAGCTAAACTTAATTTTGACTGACGCAAATTTTTTTTTTTTAATTTATTATTCTACTTAAGTCATGATTCCATGACTCATGAAAAAACAACTGGTGAGTCTTACTTGATGAAATCTATAACGAAAATAACTGTTTGACAGCGCCCTCTTCCAGTAAAGTGTCAAGGTCATTGAGTTAGAAGACGTATTATAAGGTTTAGCATGACGTCAATACTTTCATTAGCAGTTGTTCTTATTGATTCACATCCTATTATCTGTAGTATTGTCAGGGGTGTATTAAGTCGTGGGGAGGGTTTTTTTCGCCCTGGGGGTGGGGGGGGTGGTGGCACTTTTTGCCCTTTCCGTCGAGGAGCGTCATTTTCCCCAACAGAAGGGTTTGTTCGTGGAAAAGGGGGGGGGGGAATCTCCGACCTCCCCGGTAGCCATTTACCTAGATAGCCACTTACCCAGATAGACACTTACCCAGATAGCCACTTACCCAGATAGCCACTTACCCAGATAGACACTTACCCTCGCTACGCAACTCAGCATCAATCAATTTTGGGTACTTTTTGGTAACAATGATGCTCTTGCAAATGTGGTACTGGTGTCCACTGATGTGTTGTTGGTGTCCACTGATGAGTTGCTTGTGTCCACTGTTGTGCTGCTGGTGTCCACTGTTGTGCTGCTGGTGTCCACTGTTGATTTGCTGGTGTCCAATGTTGTGCTGCTGGTGTCCACTGTTGTGTTGCTGGTGTCTACTGTAGTGCTGCTGGTGTCCACTGTCAAGTGCTGCTGGTGACCAATGTCAAGTGCTGCTGGTGTTCTTGCGATTTCGTTGGTACTGCTGGTTGCTGTATTGTGGATGCACGTGTTGTTACTTTGGTGGTGTGAGTTGCTGCTGTTATTATTGCTGGTCAATTTTGTTGTTGCTAGTCAATGTTGTTGTTGTTGCTATTCATGTTGTTAATTTTGCTCACCAATGTTGTTTTTGTTGTTATTCAAATATGTTGATTTTTCTAGTCAATGTTGTTTTTGTTGTATGTCAATGTTGTTGTTGTTGCTAGTCAGTTTTGTTAATGTTGCTAGTCAATGTTGGTGGTGCTAGGCAATGTTGTTGTTGCTAGTCAATGTTGTTGTTGTTGCTAATCAGTTTTGTTAATGTTGCTAGTCAATGTTGGTGTTCTTACTAGTCAATGTTGTTGTTACTGCTAGTCAATGTTGTTGTTGCTAGTCAATAATGTAGTATTTGCTAGTCATGTTATTGTTGCTAGTCAATGTTGTTGTTGCTGCTAGTCAATATTGGTTTTTTTTGCTGGTCAATATTGTGTTTGTTGTTTGTCAATGTTTTTAATGTTGCTAGTCAAAGTTGGTGTTATTACTAGTCAATGTTGCTGCTGTTGCTAGTAAATGTTGTTGTTGCTAGTCAATGTTGTTCTTGTTGCTAGTCCATAATATTGTTGTTTCTGCTGCATTAATCATACTGGAGTAAAGCACTCCACTTCTATTTAAATATGATTAATCTGCGTACTAGCGATTGATCACATCGAGCTGTTGGATTTCGACGTATGGATTTTTCAGTCATGTAAATCCACAGGGTGGGGGGGGGGAGGGCGATACATCCAAATCCACCTTTGCTTTGTTTACATTATGGCCAGTTTTAAGTAACAACCGTTTCTTTTCTTAAAATAAAGACAAACTAAAGATATCCACAAAAATGTGTGCAACACTTCACATACACTTTTATCACACTTCCTTAGCTCTCTCAAAAGGTTTCTCAAACCGTGGACAATGAAACAGTGTTCAGTGTTATGTAGCGAAATCGGTGGGACCTGGAAATCAAACAACAACAAAAAATGTAAACTTTCGCGATGGAAGTAAGCGAAACAACATCTATTCGTAAACATTTTTAATTATTTTTTTTTTTTTATTTTTTTTTACAGTGATCAAATTATACTTTCGCCATTTTTTTTTATTTTGGGCACAAGTTTGACGTCAATACAGATCAGTGTCCTATAATAACGTTTGAGACTCGCTGTCCTGTGGTGTGCTGTGAGTAGCCTATTGCTAACGCGGGCCCTTACAATCCACGAATCTGCTGCCACTGATAAGAGGATCTCGTCGTCGGAAACGCCTTTGTTTACGCATTCAAGTCCCGGGCTAAACGAAACGTGCGCATGACATCAGCAATGATTTGATTGGATAGTTTCTTTCTCTGACGCGCGAATTTCAGTGTGGAAATAATTTGTGAGGTTCAAAACCCGGAAATATAATTGTCCCATTTCGCAAATGTTTATTCTTAATTTCTTTTTTTTTTAATTTTTTTTTTTTTTTAGATATAAAGCAGGCCTGCACAACATACGACTCGCGGGCCTCCTGCGGCCCGGAGGCACCCACTTTGCGGCAAATGAAGAAATGAAATATTCTGTTTTAGCATTATTTTCTTAATAGATTCCCCCCCCCCTCCCCCCGTCCTATTTTATTTCGGCTCACACAAGTTTTTCATAACGTATTAAGGCCTACCTTACAGGTTTGGGTTGTGCAGGATTGGTATATAGGACTACTGTATGTTAAATTAAACTGTACCATAATACCCCACTGTATCCGCAAAAGAGGAAAAAAAAAAGGGGGGGGGGCATTTTGAAGAAAGATGAAACTAAAAGATTTATAAATTGTGTTTCATTTTTTTTTTACTTTTTTTCATCGTAAATTGATAACAGTTCATATATTAAAACTATTGCTTGGGTCTCTTCATCAAAATTTTTCTAATTTTTAATGACAACAGTAAAACAGTCAAAGCAAATGGCTCGCGTGATCTTCACCTCGGTTCTTTACTTTGTAACAATGTTGTCTTTCACTGGCGCTAAGCATTATCCCAAAATTGGTGAGTTATATATTTTTTTATGTTATGATCGCATAGTTTGTTAGATTCTTAAATAAAATATAGACCTGTATTTTTAATTGTATGTCTTGTACTGGCATGAAAAAATCATGTTAAAATAAGTTTATTTAGAGTCGTCAAGTGACTGTTTTTTTTCATCCCCCCCCCCCCCGGGCCACTTCTTTTGTTTTTATGGCCCTCCTTTAAATGTTGACATGTTGGATCTTTTTTTTTTTAAATATTAATTCGACTTTGGGTTTGTTACACATGTTACACATGAATCGTCCGACCATATCATATTCGGTTTCAGTGGAGAGCTTTATTTCTCAGAATTGAGATGAAATTTGCTTCTTGTCAATTATGAAAGTTACCGACCACTTCAATCGGCGTTGAATACCGGTCAAAACGGTGTTTCTGGCGCATCATTTGGGATTAGTTACACGTGTGGAAAATTTACGTGAGATCTGTTATCCTTTTATGAAATTCCGTTAGACCGAGAGGTGTGTGTTCTGTAAATATGCCATTTTTCAATTTTGTGTCACCCATTGTGGTCCGCGCCCCCCTGGCTACGTCACTGGTTAACCCAATAAATGGGTAAAAAGACATTTTTAAACGGCGTTTTTCTGACCTAATTATAGTCACCTCATTTCAGACGCATGAACATTGAACTTTTAATAACGCACGCATTAGGATTGGTTACTTGTGTGGAAATTTTCTGTGTGATTGGTTATCCTTTTACGAAAATCGGTTGGACCGACCGAGCCGTGTGTACTATATGCAATTTTTCAATTGGGTGTCCACCCCCCCCCCCCCCCCCACCCTCCACCCCCCCATTTTTCAATTGGGCGCTCCCCCCCCCCCCCCCCCCGAGATAGTGACACCCACTGCGGTCCGCACCCCTCACGCTACGCCACTGTCACTTATATCGATATTTTTTCTCCCCGTTAATTTGTGTTTGCTACCAGTGTTTAAAATTGCCGTCCGAAAACTTTGCCAGCCAGCCACGAACAAAAGCAAAGTTAATGCAAAGGATTTTTAAAAACCGAAACATAAAAACAAATAAAACACAAAAAAAGTGTTTTTTTTTAAACTCAGGGTCACTTAATTCTATCTTGGTCATTTTATTTTCTGACTCTAACACAGAAGAGTTTGAGAGGGAAAAAATCTCAGAATACAATGTTTACAATGCTTAATTAAAGAGAACGCAACTATCACAATATGAATATAAAATAGTATTTTTCTAAAAAAAATTAACTTCACAAGTCATGGAGTTAGAGATTATTTTCACGTTTGATTGGGGTGGAGATTACAAGTGCAATCTTCAATGCTTTTAAAACATAATAATGCAGTCATTACATACAAATTAATAGAAATTATATGTAAAATGTCAGAGTTTTTGCTACAACAGGATACATTTTCTTATTACTTTTCAGGGCCTGGGCCTTTATAAAAGCTATCATGAAATGCGATAGCAACTAATAAAATGTTGCTACAATAAAATAATATTGGTTATTATAAGAAAAGAAATATTTTACGAAACTATGGACCAACAAAAGAACAACTTTTGATGTCCTGGATCAAAATGAAGTGATTTGAGTTTGAGAAAATTGTGGACTAAATAATTAAACTCTTAAATATTTTGTATAATTTATACAAAATGAATTCATCATCATAATTTGTTGTTCTACATTCTAAAAATTTTCCCAAAGACAGAGCATTAGGGCCCTAGGAGAGCAGACTGGTTACAGTCAATGGAAATACAAGAAGTGTTGTAATTGCACAAATTCATTCAAAATGTCTCATGAACCAAATTTATTTCTGATCTTATAAATTATTTAGTAAGTCCAGGGTTGGTGGTGCTGCCCTAATAATTATTTCAATTTAAAACAAAAGATTGTGTAATGTTACTTTTGGTCATGAAATATTCTGAAATCAGTTTCAAATTCAACACGGGGGGGGGGGGGGGGGAAGGAGAGATAATTATAGCCCTGTGTGTTCTTCTGTGCTTTAGGTGATTAAATCCCCTTTTATCTGAGCACAAAAGTGACTCAATTAAAAATATTATACAGAGAGCACTTAGCTCGATTGTTCAACAGAGAACAAACTATATTTATAATCCCCATGGACAGGAGAAAATTGTTTTTTCCCTTTTAACTATAAATGGGTAGATGATATAACTTAACACATGACACATGCTATGGAGAATCCATCATTTTGACATGTAGATGCAACAGCATGCAAAGAAATTATTAAACAATTGAAAATTTGAACACAATTTTCCCCATTTGATTATTTGAACCATCCATGAATACACCACTTAAAAGAAGTAGGAATTCCCTTGTAATACATTAGCATCGTAAGTTCACTTTAAATAAATTGAATAAATCAGTCACATTCTGTAGCCCTCACTGTATGTTGAGTCCAGTGGCCAGCACTTACCCTTGTTCATTGAGCCTTGAGAAATTTTGAATGTCTGGATTCAAGGGATTTTACAACCAGAAAAAAAAAAAATATTTATAATTAAAATGCCAAGCTCACATTACAACAAATCAAACATATTTTTATTTAAGCTCTCAGTAAAAGAACTGTAGATAAATGATGATTTTTTGCTCAGTGATGGCATTTTTCAACGGTGAATGAAAGATGAGCAACAGTTGACGTTGCTATGTCTTTCCTTCACATTTGAGGGTGGAGGTGTGGGGGGGGGCTGGGACGGTGGTCGGAAGGTGATGACGTAATTCCATTACATTTAATTAAAAAAACGAATTCTTGTGATTCGATAATTTTTTTGTAAAAAATTTGTATAAGCCTGATTTGGAATGAACCAAAAAAAAAAAAAAAAAAAAGTGACTGAAATTTTTTGAAACATTCATTGTTGAAATGAAGGTAATGGAATCACAGGTCTGGATCTGACCATGTTCACAGTATCAACACAGGATCAATGAGCTACATAAGGTGGCGGTGGTGATTAATTCATAGATTTTTTAAAAAATCAGATTTCATTTAACGCTTTATGATAAATATTTTGGGTAGGTGAACTGTCTGAACATAAAGACAAGACTCTTTTAATCATGCTTTTAAAAAAAATACAGTTTACTGTAAAACTATTATTTTGCTGTCACTGGTAAATCCTTTTTTGCAGTACTGCATCACAGAATATCCTCCTTAATATGTGCCATTATTATATTTTTTAAAATAAAAATAGTCACCCTGTTATTACTGGCTATTTTTAAGCGGTGGCTACTTCAAGTAGCTGCTAGAAATATATAGCCTTCATAAATCTTTATACTGCATTGTTCAACTAACAATTCATTTTGGGAAACTGACAATCAAAACATTATTTCCAGATTTTTATTTTATTTAAGCACTTAATAATAGGATCAGAAAATATCCCAAAGGCATTTATTTTATTTATTTTTTATTTATTATTTTTTTTCAAGGACAAGAGTTAAATTGACTAAACCAGGTAATTTAATCATTTTATTGAGCTGAGAAAAACACAATGTACTTTTTTTTTTTTCAATAAACAAAATTGTTGATTAAATTTGAGGAAATAAATTTAATGTGATACTAACAACCTAATATATTTACTCAAAGATCAGATCTACACTTTCAGGGCTGTGTAGTCAATGTTGTGGTGACTATCATTTTCAGAAAATAGAATGACCAATATATATCAAGTATTTTTTTTTAAAATTCTTGCACAAAAAAGGAAACGTAAGATTTAAAAAACTATAATATTCACAAACTACTAATAGGCCTGACATTACTAATAAATGAAACATTCGCTTTTTAAATTATGGTTTGATTCAATTTGGTTATATTTTTTCTTCAAAGGTCCAAAACCAGTCTAAATAAACTTCTTTTGTTGTAAAACAAAGGAGAAATGTGTTTACCATTTAGCTTGCTTCATTTTAATAACAATTTTTTTAGAATATCTACTGCATGCTTTAAACACTTGCTTGTATATTTTGTCAGACAATAATTCAAATTGTACTTAAGTGTAGCTTTGCTTGTTTTCTCTTTTTACGGATGCTTTCCAATTTTATCAAAAGCAGAAATTTTTTTTAAATTTCAACATGTTAATAATTTTTTGGCTAAGAATTTTTTAGATTTAAAAATGTAATTTAAAAATGTAATTTAAAAATTATTTTTAGCATATTTTGTGGGGGAGGGGGGATTTGCCTATCATTAAAAGAATATTGCTATAATATTTAATATTGGAGAATAATAATCATTTTAAATTTCTTCCTTACCATACTCTCTTTGAAAATTCATTGCCATTTTAACTTGGGATACCATGCAGATTGCTTATTATATTATCTGGTTTCAAGAAATCTAGGTATAATAAATGGTAGCAACAGAGAACCTTCTGTTTAATGGATAAGCCGCAAATGTCCTCTATTATTATGGAAAGGTCTTTAAACTGCTTAAAAATTATTGAAAGATGAACTTACAATATTTTGTAATTTGAAGACCTATAAAATAAAATAACATCTTCTTTAATGTTTTGGCACAAAAATTGTAGAGGCACTTTCCTTGTTTTTTCTGCAGTTTTTTTTTTCCTGCAGTGAGAAAAATTGATTAGTGACTTACAAAGCCTGATAGTTGATTATTGTGATTATTTATATTGGTACCAGTATTTAAATTTAAAGTACATGATTTTTTTTTTCCCATCTCCTTAACGAATGACTGCGCCATCTTTGGATTCTAGTCCTTTGTTCTGTCCCCACAACCATGATACAGTTATGATTGAAAATCTCTTTTTAAAACTCATTTTGAACATCGGTGCGGTAGCGTAGAAATGAAGTGTTCACCAGTGTTCTCTTCAAAGACACAATCATTAAAAAATGTAAACGTTTAAAAACACGATAACCGCAAACCTTCAAGTTTAGTTTCTTTATTATCTTTCAGACTTTGGATAACATGCAGGCAAAATTAACATTTTTCTTTTTTTCACATTTCACTTCCAAATTTAAAAAAAATAATTTTAAAATTTAGATAGATGGAATACCTCAAAATATGAGTTCAACTATAAATCTGTACTGATGTGTTAATACAGCACCAACCCTGGACTCATTGGTGTAATCTTTGCCGGCATATTATCAGCCTTCCTAGCATGTCAACTTCAATGGAAGACAACATTTTAAAATTTTTTTTTTTTACATTGTGTTGAAAATGAGATTTTAAAAGAAGCAATTTATCACCACCAGCACCTAATAATAAAATTCTAGAGAGAAAAATACCAATTCCACAACATGAAAATATAGGTAAACAAAAAATTATGTAGAAAAGAGTCACAAACGTCTAGTCTCTCATGTCGTGTAAATTTTCAATGACACTTTTTTTTTTTCTCCAATTTATTGATGAATATGGTTGTAATTTATTATTTTCAATTTCTGAATGTCCTTTTCTTCCCATAAATAGATAATAAAATATTTAATTTTAATACAATGCTTTGATTACTATTGAGTATATGATTGCAGAAAGATTGAGGTAAAATAAAAAAAAAGAAATTACAGCTTGGAGACTAAAGAGGTTAATGCACTCTTAACTACTGTATCTAGTCACCAACAATGCTGACGTCAAAAGGGTGCCATTTTTTTTCTGGCTCACAATGTCACTATTGTGCATTATGTATGAGGCCCAGCATTGTCAAGTGATCAAAATCTCTTTGTCCAGTGTTGCGCGTGTATCCGTCATGATCCATTACAGCAAAATCATGTTTTCTTGCCTAAAGTGACTAGGGTTATTTATTAAGAGCCCTGTGTGGGAGAACAGCAACACAAGTGAAAGTGCTACTAAATGACTGTATTTACAAATTAGCCTTGGGGCAGTTGGTGAGGGGGATTCGTCCAGTCCAGCACATATCATGCTCTGGTTACTTATTGCAATTTTCTGTTTATTTTGAAGTTCATTTGTATGAAATTATGTTTCTCTAACAAACAAAAAAACCCAACACATTTTAGTTTTCAGTACCCCCCCCTCCCCCGCCCCCCTCCCCCCCC
>CAXITT010000142.1:159333-178113 GCA_964033795.1 Lymnaea stagnalis
AAAAAAAAAAACAGAACAATTTGAATACAAAATTTTTGCAAGACAATTTGTTGGGGAGGAAAAGAGATAAGGGGGGGGGGGAGGGGGAGGAGGAGTGGTTGTGAAAATATTTCTCAAGGCTCAAGCAAGTGCCGCCTGCAAAGAGGCATAGGTGCAGTTGGTGCGCTGACAGATGGGTTCACTCTTGAACATCTTCTGGATGCTCAGCTCCTTACTGCAGTTGTCACAAGTCTCGGGGCAGACCTGGCCATAGGTCTGTAGACCAGAGTCCTGGGAGAGGAAACCATCAAACATTATACGATTGGGTATGCACCTTTCATATTTTTTTTTTAAACTATGCATCTTTTCTTATCTCATTAGCTGTAAACGTATTAGTTATAAGCCTAAAAAAAAACAAAATGCTTATCTTAACAAACAAAAATTTGTATCTAAAAAACAAAAATTTGTATCTTAAAAATTAAAATTTCAAACAAAAGAAAGACTTTGAACCTAATTAGTAAAAAAAAGGTATAAATACAAGACGGGTAAGTATAAATACAATACAGGTAAGCATAAATACAATACAGGTAAGTATAAATACAATACAGGTAAGTATAAATACAATACAGATAAGCATAAATACAATACAGGTAAGTATAAATACAATACAGGTAAGTATAAATACAATATTGGTAAGTATAAATACAATACAGGTAAGTATAAATTTGAGTCTTGAGATGAAGTTCAATAGTTTTGGAGACAAATTTTTAAAAAGTTAATTTTGTAAATCCATAAATGAAGATTCAGTCTAGGTACATTGATATGATTGCTAAACAACAACTTGTAAACAAACCTTCCACAGCTTGGTCAGGTTGGCAACAAACTCATCCATCATCTCCTTGGTGTGGTGCGGGGTGGGGGCCACTCGGAGGCGCTCGCTTCCCCTGGCAACAGTTGGGTAGTTGATGGACTGGACGTAAATGCCGTACTTGCTGATGAGGTCATTGGACATCTGAGTGCAGACCTGTGCGTCTCCGACCTGATGGTAAGATAACGATTACGTCTCACAACTGAATTCCTTGTTTTACACAACAACAACAAAAGCTTCACAATGATTCTGATCTTCAAATAAGAACTTAAAGAGTTTTTATACAAAATGAGGATCTAACATAAAAAAAATTCTGGTAGTGATTGGTTTTTTTTGTTGCTTTTTTTTAAAATTTGAACAGATTGAAATTTTTTTGTTTCTTATAACTAATCTGTCCTTGAATCTAAATATTAATTTTGGATAAGGAAAAAAATTAAACTTTGAGAGTTCAAAAGCTTGATTTTTAAAAAAAAAATTTTGTTTGGTTTTCTTCATAATTAAATTTTGTGATACCTTATGCACAACTGAAAAATGCATTTTTAGATCAACTGGTTCTATCTCAGTCGACAAGGCTCAATACTAAAATCACTGTGAAGGGTGGTAAATGGTTGTTTCCTAAATATAATAATTTAACAATAAAACGTTTTTGCTTTACATTACAATGAAAAATTTAAGGCCCTATTCTTTAAAGTAGCTCTTTGATATGAATGAACTGACCATGATGGGAATAATGTGGCTAGGACTATGGAGGGCGGGTAGACCAGCAGCGACAAGCTTCTCCCGTAGATATTTGACATTACGTTTCTGTCTGGCTCGGAGTTCTCTCCCTTCATCACTAGACAAAACCTAAAGAGAAAGAAAAAAAAGGGATCCGCGAATTATGAATTTTAATCCTTAAATAAAATCCTTCTTTTTCCCCTTCAGTATTTCAGTTCAATACCAGATTGCTATACAAAAAAATGACATATTAAAAAAAGATGTTAATAGCTTGAATGTGGACATCAGCCCCGTCAATAAGTTAGCATTGAAATATAAGAAATCCATTGTTGCTCAGTAGAGCACGCGAGGAACCAAATGTTATGATTTAATGTCGGCTTAAGAGAATTTTAAACTATTTCAATCCTTAATCTCATTATTAAAAAAATTCCTTTGACTCCGGGTTTTACTGAGGTCCCTGGTTTATTTATGTCCCTTGTTAAAAAAAACTCTCTGACTGTGAAATCAATCCTCACCTTGATTGATGCCAGGCAACCCTTCAGGACTGTTGGGGGCAAGGAGGTGGTGAAGATGAAGCCAGCGCCATAACTGCGCACCATGTCAACAAGTTCAGCCGATCCAACGATGTACCCTCCCATGTTGCCAAATGCCTTTCCTGTGAAGGGGCAAAAATAATGTAAAAAAAAAAAAAGCTATTTGGACTATTTAATTATTTAATAGCAACTGAATACAACACCATGGGAAAGAAATCAGAACCTGCAGAAAGCATACGGATGCAATTTATTTCAGCTTTTTCTATATTATCACTATTATTTAAAATCAATCGCCATTTAACATGATGCGGCTATAGGGTGGTACAGATAAAATAACAGATAAAGTGAATATGCATTTTAAATAACAAGGAGCAGCCCTAAAGGTCTAGGCAAACTACAGGTTTTCACCTAGAGTTCCAGATATTATATCCATCTTGTCTAGACAATTGTCCTGCTCTCCTACACCTGCACCGTGGTCCCCATAAAGGCCGACTGCGTGCACCTCATCGACAAATGTTAGGGCACCGTACTTGTGGGCTACATCACACATCTCGACAGTGGGACAGATTGAACCTGTAGTGGCAGGACAAAGTATTCAGTTGTATGCCAAGACTTAACCATATAGATAACATATAAGAATTGACATATAAAATAAATGTTCCTGTAATGGCAGGACCAAGTGTTCAGTTGTATGCCAAGACTTGACCATATAGATAACATACAAGAATTGACATATCAAATAAATGTTCCTGTAATGGCAGGACCAAGTGTTCAGTTGTATGCCAAGACTTGACCATATAGATAACATACAAGAATTGACATATCAAATAAATGTTCCTGTTATGGCAGGACCAAGTGTTCAGTTGTATGCTAAGACTTGACCATATAGATAACATACAAGAATTGACATATCAAATAAATGTTCCTGTAATGGCAGGACCAAGTGTTCAGTTGTATGCCAAGACTTGACCATATAGATAACATACAAGAATTGACATATCAAATAAATGTTTCTGTCATGAGACTATATCAATTGTTCAATTTAAAATTAAACTTTGTACTACAGCTGTTTGTCAATTATTTAAATGGAAATGATTTATTATAAACTACTGACTTTGACTAAAAAAGGTTGATAAATTTCAGTTTACTAGATAGTAGGATATTTTCATTACAAAGAATCATACTGGAACTGTTTGACACAAATGTTTAAGTTGTATAAAGCCAAAAAAGATTGACTTCATAATGCATAATTTTGTTCTACCTATAAGACATGTAAATTGGGCCAAACAGCCTACTATAGAAATACATTTTCACAGCATTTGCCATGCATTATATTTAAAAGCTCAATTGGCATTGAAAAGTAATATCTAAAATTTGGATTTTGATGATATAATCCAGAATGACTAATATTAATACAAGATCAGGAAGAAAAAAAAAACTTACCATCCATGGAATGAACGGTTTCAAAAGCCACAATTTTGGGTACTTTGGGGTCCACTTTTTTCAGCAACTCCTCCAGGTGGTCTGGGTCATTGTGTCTGAACACATGCTTCTGGGCCATGCTGGTCCTGATCCCTTGTATCATGGAGGCGTGGTTACCAGCATCAGAGAAGAAGTGCATGCCTGGGGATGGTTACATTTTTAACAAAATTAAAATCATCAATTTTTCGATAAATTAAGATCTAGTTTTATTATTTTCTTCCCTATTCAATTTTCTAACTACAATCAGAGACCATGTAAAAAAAAAAAAAAGCAAGGCCCTGAACTACATCCTGTTTTTTAAATAATTTGTCCATAAATGATAGCATAAGGCATGTCTACTGGAAGACCAGCTATTTTTAAGTTGATTTTTTTTATGTCCAGAAGAGTCCTGTTTTTTAAATAATTTGTCCATAAATGATAGTGTAAGGCATGTCTACTGGAAGACCAGCTATTTTTAAGTTGATTTTTTTTATGTCCAGAAGAGTCCTGTTTTTTAAAGTTTATTTTTAAATGAAAAGCTCAGCAAAAATCTGATGGCTTTAATGGATGCTCAGGCAATGCAGAATACACAGGCTGCTCTCAATTTACTAAAGAGTTCTTATGCGTCAAACCGCCTAAATGTGGACTACTTGTGTATATGATGAAATCCAATATGTTAGCTGTCACTTTTACATACAAAAGGCATTGTATTCTTAAAAATTAAATATGTATGTTTTATTTTTACTAAACGATGCAAACATAAAATAAAGTTGAAAAATGCTGCGAGAAAACAAGAGACAATAAGCAAACAGTTTATGGTCATAAAATCTTTACATTGTGATGTTCGTTATAATGAATGCTTTAAAATCAAGTGTTCATTAATGTGGAGCCAACCATGCAAACACCAAGTAACAGCTGCTAAAGTAAAGCTAAAGTTAAGCTGAAAAAGAGTGTGTAAGACTCCAGCTGTATCCCCCCTACCTGGCAGGTGTTTCCCAGCTGTATCCCCCCCTACCTGGCAGGTGTTTCCCAGCTGTATCCCCCCTACCTGGTAGGTGTTTCCCAAGTGTGAAGAGGGTTGTGTCATTGGCCACATAGCACGAGGTGAACACGAGGCCAGCCTCTTTCTGGTGGAGCTTTGCCAACTCTCTCTCCAGCTCTTCGTGCAGTGGAGAGTTCCCGGAGATGTTACGTGTGCCGCCTGAGCCGGCTCCATGCTTCAGAAGGGCCTCACTGAGGTGTTTAAGAAAGTTTGGGTCAATATTGGAATTTGTCTCTATGCAATAAAATAATTTGAAGGCAGTAAAAGAAATTTGATACATCTTTAAAAAAATTTTTTTAATAAATCTAAGGTATGATTAGGTATCAAGTTTGTTATTTCTCATAAAGCTCACTAAGGGGCAACACAATTCTATAAAGAGAGCCTCTCTGTGATAGTGATTTAATCTTTACTCGAACTGAGTCGCCTCTCACCTGACAGCATCTTTAACCTTTGGGTGCCAGCTCATCCCTAAGTAGTCGTTGCTGCACCAGACGGTGATGTCCTTGGCACCACTGGTAGTGTGCTCGTAAGCATGAGGGAAGGCGGAGGCGTCGCGCATGACTTTTTTGAATACACGGTAGGTGTGCTCATCCCTCTTTCTCTGCAGCTGGCTGGAAAAGAATCCATCGTAGTTGAAGTACTTGGATGAAGCTGTCTCTGAAAGAATATGATTAAATAACTATATCAGAAGATTTAATTTATGAAGCAAAAAAAATATTTTTGACCTTCTGATGAAAAAAAACCATTACGTTGATATCATGCAAGAACTGTCAAATCACTTCACTTTCAGGTCATATGGGAATGACAATTGGCCCCAGCAACATATTTTTTTAACATCCCTCCTTTTGACCCTGGAAACCCAAATTTAAAATACTAACAAGAATCCCTTAACCAGCCAAACTCACAAGAATCCCTCAACCAACCAAAACACAGGATAAAAAGTTTTGGCCCACAAGGAAAGTTTAAAATAGGACACATTTGAACTACCTCCAATCAAAACATTTTCACAAACGAGACAAAAGTTTGTGGCACTTTCAAGTAATCTTTTTTTGTGACAACTGCTGAAATCATTTTATGCCATGGTTTTCTTTTAATCTACCATTCAATCTTTATGTTACTTCTGCGATTTTGTTTTGAGGGTGTAGAAAGAGACAATAACTTTTCAGTGGAACGTTGGGTTTGCTCCAGTCTTGTCGTCTGGCATGATTGACGGAGTTATTTTTTTTCAAATTCAAAATTTAAATGCAACCCATCCCACACACACACACTTCTTCCACACACCCCCACCACACACTTTTCCAGCTAGAATAAAAAAAAAATGGTTGCCTCTCAGTAATGACCAGTTGATTCCACCTGGCAATCAGCCAGGGGCTGGTGATGCCCCTGGGATAATTCAAACCCTTTATCGTTTCATTAAGAGGCAGATGCGCCACAAAAACAAATGTCCTTTTCCAACCTTAAAAAAATCTTACTGTCTAACCCAAAAGCTAACTTTGTAAAAAAAAAAAAAACCTTCATTAAATCTAATTAATCTCAGACCTGTTTCTTGATTGGGTTGTTTTAATAATTTACTAATCTAACATCATCAACTCCAAGAGTTTATACACCATGACCCACGAGTCCCATCTTGACCCACTAGTCCCAATCTTGACCCACCAGTCACAGCTTGACCCACCAGCCCCACCTTGACGCACAAGTACCTTGCTCCAGGGTCTGTGGCTTCAGGTTGAGCAGCTGTTGCTGGCTGATGGTATCCTCCTGCACGGCACTGCTGGCCTCAGTCACCGTCACCTCCCCATCATTCAAAAAGGGGCACTTGCCAGACTCGGCGTCCACGGCAAGGCTCTGTGCAGCTAGGATTTGTGAACAGAAACACTGCATGTATATTCATTTAATGGATGCAAGTGATACACGAAAAATAAATAAATAAAACAAAACTTTGCAGTACTTGTGTGTTGAAATGAGACCACTGTGAACATCTAAATGGGTCTCAGTTTCCAAATTGCTCTACAAACTATAAATTTACAATGTCACAGATGACCCCTGCTTATATTATAGTTTAAAGACTAAATGTAATTAGTTCCCAATAAAATCTTCATTCGCTTGGACTAATTCTTAAAAAACTCAGGTTTCTGAAGAAGTTCCTCATTCTCTCCTGAAAGAAATTTTTACTATAAACTTCTTGGGTACTACACACACAAAAACGCACCGAAAAAAACTATACAAAGTTGTTTTTTTTTTTTAATGTATAGTTTTTTGGGTTTTTTAAATTAAAAAACTAAGTTAATTTACCATTCTCACTGCTGACTGTGCTCTGCGAGCGGGTCTGCATCATCATCACGGGGCATTTCTCCACGTAGTTCAAAAACAAGGGAGCGAACTGTCGGATGCTGGACATGGAGAACTTGGTCAAGAAGGGGCAAGCTGCCGACTTCATTTTGAGCGCTCTTCAGTTGAAACTGAAACAAGTCAACAAGAATATACGCCCGTTACGAAAACGCCCATAACATTATGGTCACGCGAGAGATACGCGGACAACGCTGGCAATGAATTAGAACCTATTATAATGTGCACCGTGAGACAGGGTAAATAAAGATAATTAGATAACCCTTTTTATATAACTTAAAAAACCAGATTATCTAAATTTATGTATAGATATATAACATATGACATATATATAACTTTTACTTAACGAATGAAGAAGAATAGCTGGGGGCACATTAAACAAGTGTGCGCGTACAAGTGCTTCCATTTCAAGCATCACTTGAGCTCACAATGTCTTAACAAACAAAGCATCCGCCTCTTGCCTACAGCGGACTAACATATTACCAAAGGAGGTTTTCGTGGCGTCTATGATGAGAGTGTTCGCACCGGCACCGAGTGTAAGACTATATTTATATATATTTACAACCTGACCGCGCTCAAAATGATTCGAACACTCTTCTCATGTTTGGACAAGCTGACGCAAATGTTTGGATGTAACAATTGCTGACGTATCCAAAAGAAATCCCAGATCTGAAAGATTAATAGTGGGGGGGGGGGATCTGCTGGTCAATAAAAGGTTGGGTTGTGGGGTGGGGTCAACTTAGAACGGGAGTGTCCAGTGTTTTCCTGAATATGGTGTTGTGTAGAGTGCAAATGGAAGCCACCTAGGGAGTAATCACAAGCTGATCAACCCACCAACAAGAAGTAATCCCCTCGGGGAACCCTATTCAACAAATCTTTCCTGATAGCGGGGTACTCGCAAAATCCGGCGACCGAACTAAAAAAAAAAAAATCTACTCCATTTGTTGAACAAATCCGGTAAATTCGCCTGGTTTGACCTTGACCTTATCGACTGGTTTGACCTTGACCTTTCCCCTAAGCGCCGACGATGAGGACTACGAGCCTGGGTGTTGCCA
Organism: Lymnaea stagnalis; assembly: GCA_964033795.1. Classification (NCBI taxonomy): domain Eukaryota; kingdom Metazoa; phylum Mollusca; class Gastropoda; family Lymnaeidae; genus Lymnaea; species Lymnaea stagnalis. The sequence continues at coordinate 167,335 of CAXITT010000142.1, forward strand.
GTTTTGCTAAAACGTGTGCAGACAACGATTTCACAGGTCTCTGTGATCTGCTCCAGGGGATCCTCAATCCATGTTTCCAGGATCAGCTGAATTAGAAGTTTGGGTCTGGGCTTAGGACCCTTGGGGCGTTGTGCCAGACGTCCACTGTGATTAAACAACATCCCCTTACGACGGTTTCCACTGTGATTAAACAACATCTCCTTACGACGGCTTCCACAGTTAAAAACTGAAGTATATTAGTCCTTCAACATGTCTGACAACTAATTCCCTCTAACACCACGCATTTAAACCGACTCCTTGATCCCTCATCGACTCTTCGATATGACCCCTGACTCGTTGATCTTACACGGACTCCACGATCTAATATGACTTCCACAATCTGATACGACTCCACAACCTGTCACGACTCCGCTACTGACACCGACTCCACAGTCTGTCACGACTCCGCTTCTGACACCGACTCCACAATATGTCGCGACTCCGTACAACCAATCGCTTGTGACACTATACGAACAATTTAAAAGTTAAACACCATAGCTATATAGAACGCCTCAATTTGTTTAGAAATGTCATATTACCGTTTTATCACCCAGTGGACACAACATTATGGATGGCTGCTGTGAGACCAGCTCAGTCAAATTATAAGAAGTTGGGTAGACATTGATGATAATATCTTTTTTTTTTTAATCCTTTAAAATTCTTTTGGATTAACTTCGATTTTGTTCGTGACTGGCAAAATCTTCTGACTGCTAAATTGACCCACTGCCCGTCAGCCTTTCGAGCTGAAACTTGGCACGTAGACTCGATGCCGATGACAACATGTTCTATCAATTTTTCAATTAGCTTATACCAGACTTCCTGCAAGATGCTTTGATATGGAAAGCCTTTATTTTTTAATAAAAATGTACACATTTTGATTAACGTGAGAAACCTCGACATGAATCTTCTACGATCCTCCATGTCAGCAGAACCTTTAGAAGCCACAAAAGCTATCATTGAAGGCTACACAGAAGCTACGTGCGAACCTGCAGGGGATGTAGGACCAGCGAACGTGAGTAAAAAAAACAACAAAGCAACGAGAACTTGGTCTGACTTCTGACAGGTCTTTGGGTATATGTCGGGATGTGTCAATGGGCATATGTGGATATGTGTCTATGGGTATATGTGGAGATGTGCCTATGGGCATATGTGGAGACGTGTCTATCGGCATATGTGGAGCTGTGTCTATGGGCATATGTGGAGACATGTCTATCGGCATATGTGGAGCTGTGTCTATGGGCATATGTGGAGATGTGTCTATGGGCAAACGTGGAGACGTGTCTATCGGCATATGTGGAGCCGTGTCAATGGGCATATGTGGAGATGCATCTATGGGCATATGTGGAGACGTGTCTATAGGCATATGTGGAGCTGTGTCTATGGGCATATGTGGACTATGGGCATATGTGGACTATGGGCATATGTGGCGATGTGTCTATGGGCATATGTGGAGATGTGTCTATGGGCATATATGGAGCTGTGTCTATGATCATATGTGGAGCTGTGTCTATGGGCATGTTTAGATTTGTGTCTATGAGCATATGCGGAGATGTGTCTATGGGCATATGTGGAGATGTGTCTATGGGCATATGTGGAGATGTGTCTATGGGCATATGTGGAGATGTGTCTATGGGCATATGTGGACTATGGGCATATGTGGACTATGGGCATATGTGGCGATGTGTCTATGGGCATATGTGGAAATGTGTCTATGGGCATATATGGAGCTGTGTCTATGATCATATGTGGAGCTGTGTCTATGGGCATGTTTAGATTTGTGTCTATGAGCATATGCGGAGATGTGTCTATGGGCATATGTGGAGATGTGTCTATGGGCATATGTGGAGATGTGTCTATAAGCATATGTGGAGATGTGTCTATGAGCATATGCGGAGTGGTGTCTAGGAGCATATGTGGAGATGTGCCTATGGGCATATGTGGAGTTGTATCTATGAGCATATGTGTAGCTGTGTCTATGAGCATATGTGGAGCTGTGTCTATGAGCATATGTGGAGATGTGTCTATGGGCATATCTGGAGATGTGTCTATGAGCATATGTGGAGCTGTGTCTATGACCATATGTGGAGATGTGTCTATGGGCATGTGTGGAGATTGTCTATGAGCATATGTGGAGATGTGTCTATGAGCATATGTGGAGCTGTGTCTATGATCATGTGTGAAGCTTTGTTTATGAGCATATGTGGAGCTGTGTCTATGAACATGTGTGGAGATTTGTCTATGAGCATATGTGGAGTGTGTCTATGGGTATATGTGGAGACGTGTCTATCGGCAAATGTGGAGCTGTGTCTATGGGCATATGTGGACTATGGGCATACGTGGCGATATTTCTATGGGCATATGTGGAGCTGTGTATTTGGGCATATGTGGAGAAGTATATTTGGGCATATGTGGTGCTGTGTCTATGAGCATATGTGGAACTGTCTATGAGCATATGTGTAGCTGTGTCTATGAGCATATGTGGAGCTTTGTCTATGAGCATATTTGGAGCTGTGTCTATGAACATCTGTGGAGATTTGTCTATGAGCATATGTGGAGATGTGTCTATGGGCATACGTGGAGATGTTGCTATGGGCAAGTGTGGTGATGTTGCTATGGGCATATGTGGAGATGTTGTTATGGGCAAGTGTGGTGATGTGGCTATGGGCATATGTTTAAACTTGTAGAGCTACAAATTAACATATAAAAACAGCAAGTTGGCAAAAAAAAGTGGGGTTGGTATCTCAACAACTGTCTGAGGGTCGATCTCCCCAATCACTGCTAGCAGTTGGTATCTCAACAACTGGCTGAGGGTCGATCTCCCTAATCACTGCAAGCAGTTGGTATCTCAACAACTGGCTGAGGGTCGATCTCCCCAATCACTGCAAGCAGTTGGTATCTCAACAACTGGCTGAGGGTCGATCTCCCCAATCACTACAAGCAGTTGGTACCTCAACAACTAGCTGAGGGTCGATCTCCCCAATCACTACAAGCAGTTGGTATCTCAATAAATGATTGAGGGCCGATCTCCCAATCACTCCTGGCAGAGTAAATTAACGGGAACACAACTAGACCGCTACTTGGTCTGACGCAAGAACTTTAGTGGGGAAAACCCCCATATCATAGAATTGTAGAGCCAAATATTTGATCTTTGTATATATAAACATAGATTTATTTCACACAGTGGTGGATCAATGGAATGTTCAATGCTACCCCCCCCCCGGGCCACACACATACACTCTTAATCCACCACACACATACACTCTTAATTTTCCGTTATTTTCAGTATAAACAAAGAATCTTAAATGACCCGGGTTGGGGGGGGGGGGGAGGAGCCGTGAATTTGGGAGGGAAATATCTATACCCAATATTCGTCTTTAAGAGTCATTGGCGAGCACACTTTCCCCCGATGTCACGGGGACAAGCTTGGGGACCCATCCCGTGAAAGTCACTCGTCTAATATTAACGAGCCAGGGAGTATCAAGGTGCAGACTCCTGTCGTGTTCTGTCCCGGGCCTGTCCCTCATTAAATCCCAGGTATGAACGTGACAATGTCCCGCACTGACAGGCGTGGCAGACACGGNGCGCAAAGCTCCAATCAGGATAGCAAAGAACTAACGATGTGTGCCCTGTAGCCTCATCGTGTGAGCTTTTTTTTTAATCCAGCAAAGACACGCGGGGAGGGGGGGGGAAGAGATTAAATTAAGGGAGAGAGAAAAATACGGAGAGAGGGAAGAGAGAGTGAAGAAAGAGATAGATAGAGATAGATAGAGAGAGAGAGAGAGAGATGGAGAGGGATGGAGAGGGGAATTAAAGAGGGAGATAGAGCTCATTACCCGCCAAGATCTTTCAGCACTCCTTGTGAATTAGAAAGTAAGAAATTAATATCATATGAAGCCATCCAGTGTGCAATTAACAAAGGAAATTAACAAAACCGATTGATAGGCCCGGAGTTGTCCGGTAAAGAGGAAAACGTGAAATTTTCTCCGCGGGGTAAATTGACCATGCATAGTCTATATTGATCTGTGGTGGCTAACTTACCCCCTCCCCTCCCCCCCCCCCACCACCACACCTGACGCATCAAACCTGTCAATTGTTTGTTAATCTGACAAACCCGGGGGTGTTAAGTTCTTTGTATCGGTCTGTCGGACCGGAAACGTCAGGATGAGGGACCGACCCCGACATGACAGCAATAGGTGTGGGGGGGGGGGGAATGAGGGGGGGGAGTGGGGAGTGTTATGTCACGATATTAGCAGATTAGAGATGGGAATCGAACCCTCTATTAGTATTAGAAGCTCAGTTCGGTGACAGTTTAAGTTCGGGTTGCTCCGATTTCGGTGACGGTTTAAGTTCGGGTTGCTCCAATTTCGGTGACAGTTTAAGTTCGGGTTGCTCCGATTTCGGTGACAGTTTAAGTTCGGGTTGCTCGGATTTCGGTGACAGTTTAAGTTCGGGTTGGTTCGTTAATAACTAGGGCTGTAATGCCATTTTTTTTATAAATCGGCAAACCGGTTATGGGTTTTAGAAATCCGGTTTTAAACCGGTTTTGGGTTCTTAAGAGCACGCGCTCAGACAAAAGACAGCTAGCACTCTTTCCTTTTCCCAGGTTTGATCTATTTCGGCGCCTCGGGGTGTGTAATCTCATAGAATCATTACACTACTGAGGCGCCTCGGGGTTTGTAATCTCATAGAATCATTACACTATTAATTGAGGCGTACGGACCCCCTGACTAAAACTAAATTAGAATTCCATTATTTTCACACTTTAAAATGCACTGTTACTTTAGTAATGTAAGTGGAGGGTGATGCGAGACTTAAAAACCAAAGTTGTATGGGGTGTGAGATAGTCAACTACATTCGTAGGGAGCGCGGAGTGTAGAAAAGGGGTTGGAAACCACTGATCTTTGAGTTTTCAATTGTAAACAATTTGATTCAGAAATAAATGGGACAATCTTAATCATTTTTCTTTAAACGATTCCAAGTTTCCGACGCTGGATGAGGGAGAGTCGGATACATTAGGATGCGCATTACATTTCTCTGGGATCTGAATCCTGACGAGACAACTACAGCAAAACCACATGCAAGAGACAACATAAACGCAGCTTTAACGGCAATCGTGAGCTACCGAAACGAAGATGTCTTTAACTACATTGTTTCGTTGTTGTGGGCGCAGGTAAGCCAAGCTCCAGTTCGAGGCACGAAATTAAGCCATTACAAATCTATCAGGTCCAATTTCTGCCAACGGAACAAACATTGTCATAAATGCTTTCTAACAAAACCTATGATCTGATAACATTTAACAACAAAAAAGGTTAAACTAGAGTCAAGCCTTGTGTGCTTCTATGCCGCGTCTTATATATTTTATTTATTTTTTGTTGAAAACTTATTGACATAACATTACAAAATAGAGAAACCATAATTAATAATCACGTGATCTTGCATTCAACCGAACCGTCGTAGTGAATTACGCTTCAAAATGTGTGTCTCGGTTGCGTTCATTTCGTTTTAGTTCAGTTGCAATGCTGCAGGCTGTGTTTTCATCCATCGGCCATGTTATAACCGGCGCATCTTCACCAACCAAATCATTCACTGATGAGGCCCAGGTCTAGAGAATGGTAGGAGAGTTAATATCCTTTAATCATTTTGTAACAATTTGAAAATTCAGTCCGTTGCAGTTAAAAATAATAACGCGCGACAACTCACCGCAAATACCGTACTCCTGTTTTTATTTTAATTTTATGATGTTTTTTTTCTTTCTAAAACCTTATTTGATTTATCTCAGATCTTCACTTTATCCTTTGAAATAACGCGACGGACTCCACTAAACTTTCAAGTAGATATTTGATCACACATCCAGAACAACAACAACAGGACGGGTGGTGTAAAATGACCCCTACCTTATGAAAGTCCGCTACCGTCAGATTCACAAAGCTTTGGAGCTAGCCCTGGTCAGCACGAAAACTAACTACGGCCTGCCTACGAGTGGTCAAGCCGCTTACAGCAGTGTTAAAAGCCAGGTGGGTCCCTCTAGAGAAGTCTTCTACCCTGGGCTCGACCGGCTCTCTTTGATACAGTGCGGTTCCGTTGTCCGTTAAACCCAGAAAACGACGACGTCTCGGAACCAGTTGGTTACGCACCGACTGGAGAAGCGTTCAGGTTTCGCGCTTTTAATGCGTCCAGTCAGCGGGGTACAAAAACAAAACAAGATTAGCAATTTTTTTTCTTCTGGTAAATGTCTTTAGCCCCCCCCCCCACCTCGGTTTAGGAGGGGGGAAGAGGGGGGGGGTGATTCGTAATTAACGCTGTGAGAGACATTAATTGTACGGTATTCATCTCTGTTGGGAAACCTTTTTAAACAGTGGCAACAAAAAAGAAAAACATGAAATTTAAAACAAAACCTTACGTAACAACCCCCCCCCCCCTCTTTATCCACCCCCACCACACCCCACAAAAAGTATATTTTTAAAGGGGGAAATAAGAATGCAAAGACGTAACTGACAAAATAAANAAAACATGAAATTTAAAACAAAACCTTCCCTAACAACCCCCCCCCCCCTCTTTATCCACCCCCACCACACCCCACAAAAAGTATATTTTTAAAGGGGGAAATAAGAATGCAAAGACGTAACTGACAAAATAAAAGAAAAAAGAAAACGAAAATCAGACCCGTTTTCAGACCTTGTACTTGACGATATCTGACGATATCTGGGGTTACAACCGAAACTCCCCTCCCACCGCTCGCTCCCACCAAGCAGCGTAAGTGATGCTATCCACCATTTCTTCTAGCCCCACCTTATCTGTCGAACTCCGCCCAGTGAAATGTACACGTACATCCGGACCGGAGTGTACACGGCTCAGCTGCCGTGAAGACAAACTCGGATTTCCCGGGTGAGCAATGGGCTTGGGGTGAGGGGGGGATACACTACTCCCCAACACCATCTAGTCCACCAGCACCTCAATAGGGCATAAAGAGATGGAAGTATATAAAAGGTAAAAGGGGGGGGGGGTTGTTACACTACTCCCCAACACCATCTAGTCCACCAGCACCTCAATAGGGCATAAAGAGATGGAAGTATATAAAAGGTAGGGGGGTTGTTACACTACTCCCCAATACCATCTAGTCCACCAGCACCTCAATAGGGCATAAAGAGATGGAAGTATATAAAAGGTAAGAGGGGGGGGGTTGTTACACTACTCCCTAACACCATCTAGTCCACCAGCACCTCAATAGGGCATAAAGAGATGGAAGTATATAAAAGGTAAGAAAAAAAGCAGGTTCACAAACAGCCCCCTATGTCCATAGACACATATCAATAGCGGCAACAGCTAATAAGCATAAGTTTGAAAATATGCACTGTTGAATCTTCGTGCTGGGGGAGTTTGTGTACAATCCTGTCTGACTTCGGCATAAAATCCATGTCATCCAAGTGTACGCACCTATGACTAAAACAGCCGACGACACCAAATAACATGTTGATGTTTAAAAGCCTCCAAGCCAATCTTCTATCAATACGAAAGTCGATCCTTTACAATATTGGTCTTTTTTTTTCATCGGGTGTTCACAAATTTCTAAACGTACCGGGTATTTAAAGAAGATATAATTTCGTGGAATGTAGGTGCCGTGGTTGTTGTGGCCGTGGTGCGGTACTGATTTTTTTCGGTAACCAGGCCGCAACCCTGCCTCGCAGAATGACAAAAAAGGTTTACTTTTTAGATTTGTTTTATTTAACACGCAACCTTTAAGAGTACCAATCTCTTACAGACCCTGACCTGGCACGAGGATACCAAGAAAATCATTATTCTTTCCGGTACGACATTTCAGCAAAGTGTTATTTAAAAAAAAAAAAATTAATTCTGTTTTTTTTTTTTTTACTGTTGTTTGTTGTTCGCTGATGAAGGCTTCTTGCCGACACGTCATACATCGTGAGTTCTAAAGCCCAGCGCACTCACAAGAAATCAAGCTACTCCGATAAGGTTTTGTTAAGCACCCCGAGTGCCGTTTCTTTTTCAACTCCACCTTGTGTCACGAGCGGAGAGTGCAAGAAGGTTACTGACTGTAATAAGGTCAAGTTTGGAGCGAACGAGTTGCATACACATTTAATACAATATTTAGTTAAGAATTCCGTGCATCCGAATATGCTTACTATTGCAGCTATGTTTTCTATTGGAACACACACACAAAAAAAAAACCTTCATCAAAATTGATTAAAGCTAGATCTGAGGGTGCATAAAAATAACTACAAATAAGAACCCCAAAAATAAATCTTAAAAAACTGAAAACACGCCCACGGGAGAATGTCAAAACTCTCCCCAAGGAATGAATCCCCAAACAAGAGCAACAGATAGCAGACATTTTTTGGTAATATTCGTTTATTTGTTGTTGGATTGTTTGTTTGTTTGTTTGGGTTTTTTTTTGCTTGTTTTTCCTGACATAGTTTTCACATTTTCGTTTGAATTCATATGTTGTTGTTTGTTTTTTTCTTTAAAAATGTTAATGTTGCCAAGAAAAGTGGTTCTCAACCCATGGTCAGTGGCGCGTTACACGATGGTCAACTGCCACGTTCTTCATCCGGTATTGAGATATATGAATTGGGCTCAGATCCCCCCCCCCCATATTATTTGGGCAACTCAAAGATTCTGTGACACCGGAATATTTTGGTGTTGCTGTTGTTGTTGTTTCCACAACAAAGTGCAAACTAACTAACGTGTCAACCTCGGAACATGAACTCATCGGGTTTAAGTGATCTCATCGAGTAGCTTCAAAGAGGATCGTGCGTGCATCGGACTGAAAATAATTATTGTCAAACTCCTACACAATTTTTAAGAGAACCGTGAAGATGGAAACTTCAAGAGCCACTGGTCCTCGTGCATTGCAACCAATCGGATTCGACCCGTGTCAGCACTTCGTTCCTCTCACGCGTGTGAGAACAGGGTCGGTCGGAAACCAGGCCTCATGCAAGAAAAAAAAAAGAAAAAAAAGAAACACCGCCAAGTTCATGACCTATATTTCTAGTCACGAGACTAAGCTTTTTTCTATTTCTTTTTTTTTTTTTAACCGTGACCTCTGGGGTCAAATTTTCTCTTTCTGGTTTTTTATTTTNCTTGAGCCCCCCCCCCCTTTTACCCCCCACCCCTCCACACGTACACACACTTTTTTGCCCTAGATAATATATGTATACGGTGAGCAGTCACATGATACCCTCTCATCCCCCTCCCCCTCTTTTCCCTTTCTGATAAAATGTTCCCCTTATGAAACGGTGCCACCCAGAAACGTGTCTCTTACTGAAGTAAAAAACACCATTCCACGCTGTTGGTATCCACGGAGCGTGTGATGGCTGAAAGGGACAACATGCGTTTAAGGCGGTGAAGACGTAATCGTACATCTGGTTGAAGTCGTAAAGGCATGTCCGGTCCGGTAAAATAAAGAACTTGTGACAGAATTTCCCGGTCTACATTTTAGCTGCCGTAAAAACAAATTTTTATTTATTTATTTAAAAAAAAAAAAAATTATTTTTTTAAAATTTCGCTGTGACGTCAATGAGGTAGAGTCCATACTGTTCTTAAAAATATGTACATACATTCTTTTTGAAGGGATGTAGGAGACCGCGACGCGAGATGTTTAACATAAAGTTACGTGGTATTATGTAAAACTAAAAATACGTTTACATTTTATAATAAAAGCAGAATCAGTGATATTCAAGTTAGTTAGTTTTTTTTTTCTTTTTGTTTTTTTTTCTTTAGTGGTGGTTTTAGGGCAGGGCTTTAGACTTTTTCAGGGAAGTCCAACTTCGTCTAATTCTCAACTCTGTTTAGCCCATGAAGACACGGTGTCCCATATCAGGATTCTAAACCTTAATGCCTAGAAAAGATGGAATTCTCTGTGTGAAGTCGAAAAGGTTGCTCAATGTACTAAACCCCCTTGACGTATTTACGCAATACAGAATCTTGACTTTGGGAGAGAAAAAAATTGGGAACAATTATCTCATCAGCTTCAGCTGGGGTTATTGTCCGTATAGTGCTTTAGCTGGGGTTGTTTTCCACATATGATTTTAAAGTATGATACTGCTTCCCCGTAACCCTAGATCAAAATAAAAATATCAGAGGCGGTTCCAACTCATGTCTCAACCTTACGTCTCAAACTTTATGTCTCAACCTCATGTCTCAAACGTATGTCTCAACCGCACGTACAAACTTATGTCTCAACCCCATGTCTCAACCTTATGTCTCATCCTCATGTCTCAACCTTATGTCTCAACCTCATGTCCCAACCTTATGTCTCAAACGTATGTCTCAACCTCATGTACAACCTCATATCTCAACCTCATGTCTCAAGCTTACCTCTCTCAAACCTTAAGTCTTCACACGAAGACCAATAGTACAGATCCGTATGCCTACCCACCCACCCCACCCACCCACCGAGACGAGGCTGTGGGTATATTTTTAGTTTAGAACCCGGAAAAGTGTGGTTACCGTTTTATGGTATGGTAAGTAACCATCCAAGCCTAACAATCTCCGACAGGAGGATGTGTTCATGTTGTGCTTAATACAGTCTCACTTTTATATTGTTAAATTTCTTCACGTCAAAGATACCTGATGGCTGCATCACCGGAGGAGGAAGCAGTGGATTCGTGAAATCAGATCAGGAAAATCCGGTTCAATAGGTCGGTCCGGGGGGGGGGGGCGCTAAATTCCCTTGATGTAGAACCACTGCAGGTTGAGTTGATGTAACACGGGGGGGGGGGG
>CAXITT010000142.1:189537-234976 GCA_964033795.1 Lymnaea stagnalis
TATATATATATATATATATAAATATATATATATATATATATATATATATATATATATATGGCAGCCCTTTGCTTATCCAGGGCTCCTTTACTAGACTCACACACACTCCCCACCTGCAGATACCTGTGTGCTATGCGTGTTTAGCTGTGTCCACTGAAATTACGCCCGCACCATCTGTGACCTGGCCATAACGATGTGAGCAGCCAACATTTTATGGATCCCAACTTTAAACTACTCCAAGGGAAAGTCTAGATCACTTTTTTTTTTTGTTCCACGATATAAAACTGCGCAGGTCTAAATGATGCTGACTTCACACCGTATCTTAATTGCAGTACACACAAACTATGAAGAACCTCCATGAGATGTACACTGTCGTGAGTTTGAAGTCAGAGAGAGAGAGAAAGAGAGAGAGAGAGAGATAGAGAGCGAGAGAGTGAGAGAGTGAGAGAGAGAGAGTGAGAGACAGAGAGAGAGTGAGAGAGAGAGAGTGAGAGAGAGAGTAAGAGAGTGAGAGAGAGAGAGTGAGAGTGAGAGTGAGAGAGAGAGTGAGAGAGAGAGTGAGAGAGTGAGAGAGAGAGAGAGAGAGAGAGGGGGGGTGGGTGGACAAAAAGTTGGTGATTTTATTTTAAGAAATCAATTAGTTACAGGAATCGCCAAGATCGCGCGTTAAGAACACGTGAAAAGCCGTATTCAGCAGTTCATGTTTCACACGTTAAACTTGAATGGAAAGCCGAAACCTGCGGTGGACGTCGTTGGGTGAATGACCACAACCCGGCTCAGGGTGCCCCCAACTCGGCCAGTTGCCCGGGGCGCCGTGTGCTTTAGGGCACCATCGGTTATCTTCCAAAAATCATGAAAAAGCATTGCGTGTGGGCGCCATGGAAGAAAAATAGAAAGTGCAATAAAAAGATTTTCTGATAAAAAGGAATAGAATAGGAATAGAAATGGCATCGGTAGGCTGACTGTTCATGCTGTCCAAATGCAAGTTATGAAAAACAATTTTAGTGTTCATTGTTCAAAAAAACAACTGAGGTAATGAACTCATTATCCAAACCCTAGTTTTTTCTTGCATTTTTTAAAAAATGATAATACTTAATAAAAGGGGCGTCAGAGTTGAAGTTTGGACGGGGTGCCAGCAACCCTATAGGGTTCTATTAGCTATATCAGCCAGGCTCTGGTGAAATCAGTCGACGGGATCAGAGCGTGGAGGCATCGATGAGAACCCGAGCTTTATGCAGCCCGTAGCATTTCCCAGAGATGTGATTAACATACGGAAACCAACCTGTCGCCACTGATCTCTAGCGACGGGGACTTTTTTGGTTTTGTTTCCACATGAGGACCGAATATCCCAGGGTTATGGAAATGTTTCACGCCCTGCACTATAGATGTTGCGAGGCGCGCCCTCGCTAACCGGGGTCATTCAGGGCGGCAAGCTAAGCAAGCGTCCGGTGAATGTGAACACACGCAAAAATGTATCAAGTATAGCAACTGTTTCCTAGGTGTTATTATGAACTTGTGAGTTTAAGATTTTAACCAAGACAGCGTGGAGTGAATGTCTAGAAGTTTGGACACAGGAGGTCATGGGAGAGCGGAGGTCATGGGAGAGAGGAGGTCATGGGACAGAGGAGGTCATGAGACAGAGGAGGTCATGGGAAAGAAGAGGTCATGGGATAGAGGCGGTCATGGGACAGAGGAGGTCATGAGACAGAGGAGGTCATGGGAGAGAGGAGGTCATGGGACAGAGGAGGACATGGGACAGAGAAGGTCATGAGACAGAGGAGGTCATGGGAGAGAGGAGGTCATGGGACAGAGATACAACAAACATTCACTATAAACAGTTATGTGGACTTTTATTTAGACCAGACCTGCACAACACACAGCTCGCCAGCACCCACTTTGCGGCCCGCGATGTAACGAAATATTCGTTATTCTTCTTATTTTTCTTAATGGTTGGTGGGAACTATTAAGAAAAAAAAGAAGAATAACGAATATTTTCTTTTGGCCCGCACAAGTTTTTTCATGAAATGTTACATTCTGGGTTATGCAGGCCTGATTTAGATGACCAAATGTTCAATTCAGCCTTCCACAAATTATTAACAATATTTAACAAAAAAAAAAAAATTCTTTAACTTTATGGTTTATAGTGGCGTAGCTAGGGGGTGCGGGGGTGCACAGATTGCACCGGGTGACACCATCTCAGGGGGTGAGACCATCTCAGGGGGTGACACCGAATTGAAAAAATGCATAAGACAGAGCACACACAGCTCAGTCGAACTGAATTTCATAAAAGGATAACCGATGACACGTACATTGTCCACACATGTAACCAATCCAAATCCAAGCTATAATAAAAGTTCAAGGTTGATGCATCATGAATGAGGTGACCTTATAATTAGGTCAGAAATAGACCGTTGTTGACCATGATTCAACGCCGATTGAAATGTTCGGTAACTTTCGTAATTGACAGGTAGCTGTTTTTTTAAAAATCTAAATTCTGAGAAATAAAGCTTTCCATTGATACCAAACACGATGTGGTCGGGTACATGTTACATTTCTTAAATACGTTGACCTCCTGACCTTAAACTAATTTGTTTTTGTTCTTGTCATTGTTACACTGTGGAATTATTTTGTCAAGAAGAAATCCATCATGGAAGTCCTGTAAGGTGTGGGGGGTGACGTCACGAGTTTACCGCACCGGTTGACACCAACCCTAGCTACGCCACTGGGTCTCAGCCACAATATGAATTCATATGGAGAATATTGACCCAACACATCGCGCCCAGCTTTAACTGATGCGTTCCATTGTCATGGTGAAACTCGGAGATATCTCAATTGCAGCCGTTAGTAAAAAGATCTTTTCTGGTCTAAGCTTAACCTGTTCGCGCCATTGCCCAAACACAGCATGCTCTACGTGAGCCAATTCTACACGTATTCGGCACATAGGTTAATAAGGACGTTCAAACATGAAGCGTTCTTACGCGGTGTCCACCTTCGTGCACTTATACCTGATGTTTTCTGCCCCGCTAAGTGCTAAGCACGATTAAAATAAGACCACATGATGCACCAGAGATAAGACCACATGAAGCACAAGAGTTAAGACCACATGAAGCACAAGAGTTAAGACCACATGAAGCACAAGAGTTAAGACCACATGATGCACCAGAGATAAGACTACATGTTGCACCAGAGATCCAGAGATAAGACCCCGACTAACAGACAAGTGAAGACATAAAAAGTAGGGTGATTAGTTCTAGAAATGTCTTCAGTAGGTCATGATTGTGAATCACTACATGAGAAAGGTTAGTCGTCTTGTTGAGGGGACACAGAAGCAAAGGTTAGTCATCTTGTTGAGGGGACACAGGAGCAAAAGTTAGACATCTTGTTGAGGGGACACAGAAGCAAAGGTTAGACATGTTGTTGAGGGGACACAGAAGCAAAGGTTAGTCGTCTTGTTGAGGGGACACAGAAGCAAAGGTTAGACATCTTGTTGAGGGGACACAGAAGCAAATGTTAGACATCTTGTTGAGGGGACACAGAAGCAAAGGTTAGACATCTTGTGGAGGGGACACAGAAGCAAAGGTTAGACATCTTGTTGAGGGGACACAGAAGCAAAGGTTAGACATGTTGTTGAGGGGACACAGAAGCAAAGGTTAGTCGTCTTGTTGAGGGGACACAGAAGCAAAGGTTAGATATCTTGTGGAGGGGACACAGAAGCAAAGGTTAGTCGTCTTGTTGAGGGGACACAGAAGCAAAGGTTAGATATGTTGTTGAGGGGACACAGAAGCAAATGTTAGACATCTTGTTGAGGGGACACAGAAGCAAAGGTTAGACATCTTGTTGAGGGGACACAGAAGCAAAGGTTAGATATCTTGTGGAGGGGACACAGAAGCAAAGGTTAGACATCTTGTGGAGGGGACACAGAAGCAAAGGTTAGATATCTTGTTGAGGGGACACAGAAGCAAAGGTTAGATATCTTGTGGAGGGGACACAGAAGCAAAGGTTAGACATCTTGTGGAGGGGACACAGAAGCAAAGGTTAGACATGTTGTTGGGGGGACACAGAAGTAAATGTTAGACATGTTGTTGATGGGACACAGGAGCAAAGGTTAGATATCTTGTGGAGGGGACACAGAAGCAAAGGTTAGACATCTTGTGGAGGGGACACAGAAGCAAAGGTTAGATATCTTGTTGAGGGGACACAGAAGCAAAGGTTAGACATGTTGTTGAGGGGACACAGAAGCAAATGTTAGACATCTTGTTGAGGGGACACAGAAGCAAAGGTTAGACATCTTGTTGAGGGGACACAGAAGTTATTTCCAAAATTGCTACGTAACAATGATGAAATAAACCCAATAATTTAGGTCTCGAGCAACCACACGTCAATGAAAATCGTTTTTGACCCTAAAAAAAGTGTTGCTTTTTTATGCACAAGTATGACAGGTGCAAATGTATATTGTAATCCTATATATTCAAAGCATAATCCAAAAAAAATAACTCTTCGGGCCATATGAATAAATGAGAAATAATCAACTGGATAATCTGACACCTGGTGGGTTCAAGTTAAAAATAACCCCAAGAGAAAAAATCCATAATCCATTTAATCCTCGCCATTAGCCCCACTTCATCCCCAGTGTCACATTCTAATCGATTCCCAAATTAAATTAGGGCCCCGCCACCTGATTTAGGGGCCTTACAACGGTAATCCATACAAAAGATAGGGCTAAAACATCCTTGTATTTTTCTGAAAGTATGAGAGCCCCCCCCCCACCCTTCCCTTCCACCCAGTAGATCCATGCGAATTAAAAGTTGCGCCCTGGGCAAAGCCTGAAAAAAATGCGTGCTTGTCCGTTTCATCAATAAAGCACACTTATATATTGTATTGATTTTAGGCGCCCGGGCCGGGTGCACTTCCATGCCCCTACGCCTGGCCATGTCCCCCTGCAATGCCCCCTCTCCCGCTAAATGTCCAAGTAATGTCAGAATCTTATTTTGGAATCGTGTACCTGTATTACGACTTTTTTTTTTTTTAAACGCCAATATCATATCATATTAGTATGTGGACAATATTTTTTTTTACCAATAAATCACCAGGACTTAAATCACATAAAAAAGAAACTAAGCATTTCAACTCCTACCACCGTTTTTCTCCCAGACATTATCGGGGTCGGTCCTAATGGAGTCACACGCTGTGAAGTAGCCGAAGCTCGCGGTCAGTTGAACTCAACGGCCAACAACGCCTGAGTGGGTTGACATTTGCACTCACAGTGGGGGGGGGGACGTTTCAGAGCCGAAACGGTGCGGTCCTGGCGGCGGGGCGCCTCCCCCCCCCCCGGCACTTAAAAGTAACGACGAATCCGAGAAACAGAAGTAGTTACATTTTATGCGTTAAGTTGTAATGGTGTCTGGGTGCCAAAGTGCACACCTTCCCCAATGGTGAAGTCAATGAGCAGGACCGGAGGAAATACATTCTGCTCACTTGTGGATCACGCAAAGACGTCGTTGTTAACTATAGCGTGAACGTTGGCCGGATCTTTCTCTGCCCGCAATAGAAAGAAAAGAATAGAACGCAACCGATGTGTCATCGGCGTCACCAGATAGGTTAAAATCGCAATGGTGACGTGACGCGGTGTTGTTTTCTTCCAACCAAACGGCTTAAAATTGCACAACCCCCCCCCCCAACCTTCGCTGCACGAAATATAATTTGCGTCTCTGCAACTTTCATTTTCTGAAAACTATCACGTCACGGAAATCATTGCGACTTAAACTAATTGTAAAATATGGGATACGCTTGGAAGCAGTTGGAAAGGAAAGCACGGGACCGTGATGAGTGGGAAATTCTTGTAGACGGCCTACGCCCCAGACAGGGTAGAAAGGTATAAGAGAAGAAGAGAGAAATAGGGATGGGATTTCAACTCTGCGACCATCAACTCTTTCCTCAATCCCCCCCCCCCCCCCCNGCCAAGTGCGGTGAACAGACAGTCTCGGACATAAGTTGTGATTTTACTCAGAGCAACAACAAAAACTCCGTCATTTCTATGGTTACGGTGAAATGTGTTGCGCTTGGTCTCCTTGGTTACGGGTCGGTTGTTTCGGGTCGATGGACGAGCTGAATCGTTAGAGCCGGGGACGTCTTCAAAGCGAATGCCAATAGGTTTCAGACACGAGGATATGGCACAAATTGGCTCCGAACGTCCCATTATGGTGACACGTTCAATTGGGGGGGGGGGTGGAGGATGGAGGTAACTCGACAGGAGTTACCCGACTGTAGCGTGAACGCACAAATGTGAGCTTTTACTTCTGTGCGTTAAAATAATATTTCTCTATCGATTTACCACTGAGCTTTAAAAGTTAATCACTGAAACCTGTAACTAACGAAACTTGAAATAGCGCTGCTCCTGGTATATATATACATAGATATGCGCTAACTTAACCAGACACGGAACAAAGTATTTTACACTGGCTGAGAGACTGCAAGTAGTGACGTCACCGCAGAGATCGCCACTTTTGCCTCTGTTCCAAGTGTTTGCGCTATTTCCGGGGTTCAACTGTAGTTTAAATTACATTACGCCGTTATTATTTTGACAGTATCGACTCCGTGGCGATATGGTAACGTCGGCCGGCTCTCGACCACTAGGTAGCCGGTAGGTGGGGGCAGTTCAAATTCGGCAAGAGATTAGATGCGCCGGCAGAAATCACCACCGCAATCTGACAGTCCGCAGGCATCCGTTTTGAAAACAAGCATTCCTTTAACAATGGGAGATCGTGAGTGCGGCCGACGCATACATGTGAGAAAGGAAAATAAGCAACGCATGACATGTACAACGTCAGTGCAGAAAGTCATGCACACACACAAAAAAAACTGTTATCATAGAATGTCCTTTGAAGACACCTGGGCAAGTGGATGTCAAGGACTCCCTGCCCACATCTCGTGCTGCCCTGATGATAAGGACTTGTAAGGTTATTCAAAAAGCCCTACTCGATTTTAGAAAGAAAAAAAAAATCGAACTTAACATGTATGCCGAAAGTATGAGAACACACAATAGTTTTCCCAACTGCCAAGTTACGAAAAATAATTTCGTTATAATATTTCTACTGAAATAGCTCCAGTGTCAGGTTAATTTTGGCCATTTTACACACAAGCCCTCTTTCCAATGTCGGATAGCCGAAAGGTAACTACTGGCTTGGGGGGGGGGGTTTGAAAGGTAAGGAAAATGGTGGTGGTATGAGCCCATATATTCCTTTCTGAATCGGCCACTACGTCACATCAACGTGGTTATGGCGTCACATCTACCTGGTATGGCGTCACATCTTCGTGGTATGGCGTCCCATCAACATGGTATGGCGTCCCGTCTACGTGGTGTGGTGTCACATCTACCTGGTATGGCGTCACATCTACGTGGTGTAGCACTGCTGAACTGACGCACCGTGTGTTCCTCATTATTAGCTGTGACCAAAAAGGGCGACTGTGCACAGCCCCACCCACAGCATGGATTTGAGTCCGCCACCGCACCGATGGGGCAATGCTAAGCACATGAGTGGCGCACTCAAAGAAATGATTACACGATCCTATTTGTTCAGGCCGTGAGAGAAAAGTTCTAGAAAATGGGGCGCGAGATCCCAGATAACGGTAGAATATAGGACATCAGCCGCAGAACCAAACGAAAAATGTAATCGGGTCTGCCGAGTCATGTTGTAAGAGTCCACAGTTCGGACAAACGGACGAGTCCACAGTTCGGACAAACGGACGAATACAAGATATGCCTTCTTTAAAAGATCCCCCTTTTCTTATTTCCCCACTCAGTGACCCTCCCACACCACACCCCCACCTCCCCCCCTCGACCCAGCATACAGGAGTTATTACTCTGTGTCATCAGCTGGGGTCAGACTTTGCAGGTCAGCACGAGGAAGACCAAAGTGCGAGAGTCACGTGTGACAGCACTAAATGAGGATACAAACTGACAGACGCCATGGATTTGCGAGGAGAAAGAAAAAACAATTAACAAAAAAAAAAAAAAAAAAATATGGACGGTGTGGATGCAAGATGTACATTTCAGTACCGGTGCTATCAAGGTACTTTTATGGACGGTGTGGATGCAAGATGTACATTTCAGTACCGGTGCTATCAAGGTACTTTTATGGACGGTGTGGATGCAAGATGTACATTTCAGTACCGGTGCTATCAAGGTACTTTTATGGACGGTGTGGATGCAAGATGTACATTTCAGTACCGGTGCTATCAAGGTACTTTTATGGACGGTGTGCATGCAAGCTGTACATTTCAGTACCGGTGTTATCAAGGTACTTTTTATGGACGGTGTGGATGCATGAGCAGTTTCATTCTCACCCCATCTGTGTTTACAAAATAGTTATAGACAGTATGCTACTGCGGGTACACAAAATGCCATTTCACCTTAAGACCGTTGCGTTCAGCAACCACTACCACCACCACCACCACCACCCCAGCCCCCCTTCCCCAAACACCACCGAAACCCCCAGCCCCACCACCCCCCCTCCTCCTCCCGACACCCACTTCATTGATGTTGTGAAACTCTGCAGTACAGATCCCCGTCCTTGTGCCGGGAAGAGTTATGCAATGTTACGATTTCTGACCTGGTCTGCGTAGCCTTTCATGCGTCACAAAGTGTTTTTCTATAAACCCAGTCAAGTGTTGAAACGCCTTATAGTTATAGGCTTCTGCCTGCACAAAGGTCACGTTGGGCATGAGAGCCTCCAGCCGTTGCGATGTTTAGCCCAGGTCGTTCTCTTCGTCTAGCGCAAGAGTTAAATACGTGTCATATATAATCTGTATATATACACCGTACACGTCTGAGTCAAAGAGCTAAAAGTAGAAACCGCTGTCCACCACCGACACGAATGCGATCATATTATTACACGGTTTGGTTGTTGTTTTTTTCCCTCACATTTATAACGTTCAAAGCTGTGTACACTACACGGCCCTAAGTCCTCCTAAGTCATCCCAAATTCATACATTCAGAATGTTTGACACTCGTAAAAGAACTGATCGAATCTAAAATTATTCCCTCCGGTCATATACATTTTAAATTCAGATTTTCAGATCTGCAAGTCACAAGATCTACGCGTCACATGAGTATTTGGCTGAATAAAGGTACACCCAAGGTATGTCACCAGTTTCATAACCCCCCTCCCCCGCTCCCGGTCTCCGGCGTCTGCACACAATGGCTACAAGCCCTACAGGCAAATTGCCTCAACACATGCACCTAAACTTGCGCTGCACTCTACTTTGCTACAGAGTGGCTGACTGGCTGCTGGAGTCAAGCTAAACTAAACTTAGCTACAGAGTGGTGGACTGGCTGCTGGAGTTAGCTAATCTAAAATTAGCTACATAGTGGCTGACTGGTTGCTAGAGTTAGCTAATCTAAACTAAGCGACATAGTGGCTGACTGGCTGCTGGAGTTAGCTAATCTAAACTAAGCTACATAGTGGCTGAATGACTGCTGGAGTTAGCAATCTAAACTAAGCTACATAGTGGCGGACTGGCTGCTGGAGTTAGCTAATCTAAACTAAGCTACATAGTGGCTGAATGACTGCTGGAGTTAGCTAATCTAAACTAAGCTACATAGTGGCTGAATGACTGCTGGAGTTAGCTAATCTAAACTAAGCTACATAGTGGCTGAATGACTGCTGGAGTAAGCTAATCTAAACTAAGTTACATAGTGGCCGAATGACTGCTGGAGTTAGCTAATCTAAACTAAGCTTACATAGTGGCTGAATGACTGCTGGAGTAAGCTATCTAAACTAAGCTACATAGTGGCTGAATGACTGCTGGAGTTAGCTAATCTAAACTAAGCTACATAGTGGCTGAATGACTGCTGGAGTTAGCTAATCTAAACTAAGCTACATAGTGGATGACAGACTGCTGGAGTTAGCTAATCTAAACTTAGCTATATAGTGGCTGACTGGCTGCTAGAGTTAGCTAAGCTAAACTAAGCTACATAGTGGCTGACTGGCTGCTGGAGTTAGCTAATCTAAACTAAGCTACATAGTGGCTGACTGGCTGCTGGAGTTAGCTAATCTAAACTAAGCTACATAGTGGCTGACTGGCTGCTGGAGTTAGCTAATCTAAACTAAGCTACATAGTGGTTGACTGGCTGCTGGAGTTAGCTAATCTAAACTAAGCTACATAGTGGCTGACTGGCTGCTGGAGTTAGCTAATCTAAACTAAGCTCCATAGTGGCTGACTGGCTGCTGGAGTTAGCAAAGCTAAACTAAGCTACATAGTGGCTGACTGGTTGCTGGAGTTAGCTAATCTAAACTTAGCTATATAGTGGCTGACTGGCTGCTGGAGTTAGCTAATCTAAACTAAGCTACATAGTGGCTGACTGGTTGCTAGAGTTAGCTAATCTAAACTAAGCTACATAGTGGCTGACTGGTTGCTAGAGTTAGCTAATCTAAACTAAGCGACATATTGGCTGCTGGAGTTAGCTAATCTAAACTAAGCTACATAGTGGCTGACTGGTTGCTAGAGTTAGCTAATCTAAACTAAGCTACATAGTGGCTGACTGGCTGCTGGAGTTAGCTAAGCTAAACTAAGCTACATAGTGGCTGACTGGCTGCTGGAGTTAGCTAATCTAAACTAAGCTACATAATGGCTGACTGGCTGCTGGAGTTAGCTAATCTAAACTAAGCTACATAGTGGCTGACTGGCTGCTGAAGTTAGCTAATCTAAACTAAGCTACATAGTGGCTGAATGACTGCTGGAGTTAGCTAATCTAAACTTAGCTACATAGTGGCTGACTGGCTCCTGGAGTTAGTTAATCTAAACTAAGCTACATAGTGGCTGACTGGTTGCTGGAGTTAGCTAATCTAAACTTAGCTACATAGTGGCTGACTGGCTGCTGGAGTTAGCTAATCTAAACTAAGCTACATAGTGGCTGACTGGTTGCTTGAGTTAGCTAATCTAAACTAAGCTACATAGTGGCTGACTGGTTGCTAGAGTTAGCTAATCTAAACTAAGCGACATTGTGGCTGCTGGAGTTAGCTAATCTAAACTAAGCTACATAGTGGCTGACTGGTTGCTAGAGTTAGCTAATCTAAACTAAGCTACATAGTGGCTGAATGACTGCTGGAGTTAGCTAAACTAATAAACTTAGCTACCGAGAAGCTAATTGGCTACTAGAGTTAAGCTAGATTAAACTAAGCTACAGAGAGGCTGACTGGCTGCTGGAGGATAGGATGTATAATATGCAAACAGTGAAGCCGATATGAAAAAGGGGGGGGGGGGTGGGCGGTAGGGGGGCCTTCCAATTTTTTTTTTAAATTCTCGATGACTGCGACGTAAAATGTATTGTGGCATGGGTTAATGGTTGTTTTGACATGCCCCCTAAATTCCCAAACAGGCTGCTGGAGGATAGGATGTATAATATGCAAACAGTGAAGCCGATATGAAAAAGGGGGGGGGGGTGGGCGGTAGGGGGGCCTTCCAATTTTTTTTTTAAATTCTCGATGACTGCGACGTAAGATGTATTGTGGCATGGGTTAATGGTTGATTTGACATGCCCCCTAAATTCGCAAACCGCATTCGGGGAACATGCGGCTAAGTGAGGACGTCTTAACCCGTAGGCACCTTAACCTGCCTGCAAATGACATACCGGTCTCTTAAAAAAAAAATTAAAAAATTTCAGGCCACTCAAGCCTTTACAAGGACAAATGTCCTACGTCGCGCTGTATGACTTTTGTCAAACATTAGGACAAAGAATAAATAGAAAAGTGCAGAACAAAAACAAAACACAGACACACACACCCAAACTCCAGATGCGTGTTCCGGTATTTATGTCATACGCCAAAGCTGAGCCACAACGCTACCCAGCTGTAGCACATAATAATAATTAATGAAGCTACTTAGCAGAAAACGGAAACAGGACAGGGACGTGGCATTAATAAGCATGTCAGTAATTAAACTGGCGACACCCTCTCCATCTGACCCCCGGTCTCATGTGAGCAATAACGAGGAAAACTAGTTTTTTGGGGGTGGGGTTAATAAAAATAATTTATTGGAAAATCAGCATTATTTGTCCGGGGTCCAAAGAACAATGAAATTTAGCAAAACATTGAGGGAAATGGCTCCTACCATCACTGTGACGTGAAGGACCAAACCCGTACCAACGAAAAGTAAATAATGCGCCGATAGTGCGGTCAGTAAGGAGGCCCTGTCGGATTCGTTCGGAGTCGTTGAGCTGGAGACAGGTATATTAATTTATTTTTTTTTCACTCCTCCAAACCCAGCGGTATTGTTTTGACTGGTAAAGGCGGTCAGTTTTAAAGAAAGAAAAGAAAAAAAGCTTATCTTTGCTTTAGCGGGTTGCACAAGTTGTGCCCCCGACACATAGGGGGGATTACATGGGCGGACCACAAAGGGGGGAGCAAGGACCAGCACAGAGGAGCATTACAAGGCGGGACAACAAGGGGAGAGGGGGCAGTCCTTGAGGGCAGTACAAACCAGGTGGAATTATAAGATGAGAAGTTTAAAAGCGGGTGTCGAGGGGGGGGGAGGGGAGAGGGTTACTTTTAAGTGGTGTTTTTCGTAGCGAGCTGCTTCTGTTGCTGCTGTTGCTGCTGCTGTTGCTGCTGTTGCTGCTGCTGCTGTTTTTGTTTTTACTTCAGTGGGTTCATTGGTGAAACGTAAGAAACATTTCTAATTAGATTTGTAGGTCGTAAGAACACGCAAAAACGTCTCTTTGATCTGAATGGGTGTCGGAAGTCGCGATATAATCATTTCGGAATATCAGCAAAACCAAGTAAACAAGTATGCGATTTGAAAAAAAAAAACCTGATACTGAAACAAACTTGTGATCTTTCAGCAGCACAGCGACCAAACTGCTCAACTGCTCAAGTAAAATAACTCGGTAATAGGTTATTTAATTTCACCGAGGAATGTTTTTCTAATAACTCTCCCTTTCTCGTTACTTTCTCTTGTCATTAAGTTACGGGGTTGAAAACAACAAAAACTAGTCGTGCATTAACCAGCTGGTTCTCAAATTCTAACCCCCCCTCTCGGATCCCCCCCCCCCCCCCCCCGAGACATGTAGTTGGAAGCACACAATTTCCCCAACCTGTGGCTCTGGCGCGTGTGGTGAGACTCATGGGAAACACGCCACAGTCGCGAGATCTAAAAATAAACAGTTGTTTCCGCATGGACACGCCAAAGTACGTACACTTTGCGCTTAACCAATTCTGTACCGGTACTGTTACAGTTATAGTCAGCCCGGCTAAATATGTTGTTTTTAAGCTGGAAGGATCTATATTTGTATTTGTTATTTTAAAGGGGCACGTGCGAAGAACTGCCCCCCCCCCCACACCCAACCGTCATGATGTGAGAAGGTAGTTATACCCACTGATGCCATGGACAAGCTGGTCTTAGTGACGTCTGCCCCCTTGTCGTCACTCACACACGAAAATTAAGAAAAAATAAAAACATACACGTCCAACATGCGTCATGATGACAGCCACATGATTTCGAAACGAAAAGGGCACCCCCTGTCCCCCTCCCCCCACAGTTTGTTTTTTCTTCTTATAACACCATCTTCAGTCAGCTGGGGCGTGGAACAATTTTCCTTAAAAAGTATTCGCGATCTCAAAAAAGTTAATCAGACATTATTATTTTTTTTTTAAATGTTAGTCAAACACCAATCAAACACCACCACTATCAAACCCCTGTATGCGCCAACAGCTGTGTTGAAGGGGGTAACCCCCCCACCCCACCACACCTTACATTACATTACATAATACACTATCGGGCTAACTGTGATAAACAAACTCACCTAGCTAACGAGAACGGACGGCAACCAATCAATCAAGGGGATGTCGTTGAGACTACGTGGACCATTCGACGTCAAGCAGAATGAACAGCGCATCTACACAAGTCGACTGTCTTGATCGGGGCGGACTGACTGGTGGAAAGTTAAAATGAAAATGTCGAGCCTGGTCCGGTCCACGGCCCCGTTTTATCTACTTCTCAATAGCCAACCAATACTCGGGGGATCGTGCGATTGGGTGAGGAGGGGTACTGGGGGGGAGGAGAGGAGGAGGACCGATCGAGGGCACGTTACGGCAAGGGAACAAGTTTTAGCTCTTTGTTTTTGGAAAAGCCCCTGACTGAATAACAAAAGGAACACATATGCTATTTATAACATTAAGGATGATCTGAGATGATACCGGTGTTGGGAAATCACTCTTTAAATAGAAAGGGGAAAAAAAACAACCTGATCTCTGTAAGTCGACGATGTGTGTGTATGAGTGAGTGTGTCTGTGTGTGTGTCTGTGTGTGTGTGTGGGGGGGGGGAGTGGAGGGATAAGGGGCTGGAAGAATCTTGACTTGAGTCTGGAAACTTCAAAGTCAACAGTGTATTAAATATTTCATTTCAATAGATAACTACTGTACTTCAAAGGGAATAGTGAATGATAAATAGTTCATTTCAATAGTTATTACTGTACTTCAAAGGCAATAGTGAATGATAAATATTTCATTTCAATAGTTATTACTGTACTTCAAAGGCAATAGTGAATGATAAATATTTCATTTCAATAGTTATTACTGTACTTCAAAGAGAATAGTGAATGATAAATAGTTCATTTCAATAGTTATTACTGTACTTCAAAGGCAATAGTGAATGATAAATATTTCATTTCAATAACTATTACTGTTAGTTAACCCCCCCCCACACACACACACCCACACACATACACACACACCTTTTCCCCACAAACCCCACTCCGTCAGCGCTGTCTCTCGTCTCTGTTTGAACTTATAAAATCCTTTTTTCTCTATTTTTCTCTATACACTGATGGATGATCATAATTTCTATTACAAAGTTGAACGGTGTAAAAACAGAAAAAAACGGTTACATGTCGTGTCATAAGTACGGCTAGGATACAATCAAATAACATCCATTATGTTAGTACCGGTACATCCACAATTCAAAACGATGCAAGGAACCGTTCAGACCTTTTTACCCTCGAACTCTTAAAATTGTACAATATCATCACATAATCGTTCAATACATTATCTTTATAGAAAAAAAAACGTGCAGTATATATAATTTATACACCTCAAAATCGTACATTGTACGCCAAAATCGTGAGAGTAAACAGGTCTGGGAACCTATAAACAAAATCAACACTGAAAATGAGGGGAGTAACTGGAATAATATCTGAAAATGAGAGGTCATAAAGTTGCTTCCCTGGATTAAAATCTTATTTACGCTGATAACTATTGTGTTGTATTTTTATTATATTTTTTTAACAGATATATTTTTGAATCGGTAAATCGACAGTCCAAACTTTGAAAGATGAAAATACTAAGCTAGATTAAGACGAATGAAAGATGGTGCTATAGAGGTGACCATGTTTAAAGTTCTATTTATTTGAAATATGTAAACATATTTAATTATTCGTAATTTTTTTTTCAATTTAAGTACGTAGACAACTGAATCATTGAATGCACATATATTTTTTTTTAAAAATCCTACCTCATCTCTTAAATCTATCTGAGGCCTGGGGACATTTTTCGTTTGGTCGACATTGACTTATCGGCCCATTCCTAGGCTCATACCAACCCACACAGATTATTTTCAACTTTTTTAAAGTTTTCAATTGTGTCCGGGTCAGACGTCATTCCGACATCAGACCGGGAAGCGATTTGATTGGGGGCAGGGCGTGTCCAACAAGCGGCCCACCAAGCCTTGTTCTGCGGTGTGCGGGACGATATTTGTAAAAGTCCACGTCACCAGCCCCTGTTGGTGTCACGTCACCAGCCCCTGTTGGTGTCACGTCGCCAGCCCCTGTTGGTGTCACGTCGCCAGCCCCTGTTGGTGTCACGCCACCAGGCCCTGTTGGTGTCACGTCACCAGGCCCTGTTGGTGTCACGTCACCAGCCCCTGTTGGTGTGTTTGTCTTATCGACCCGGTTAACGTATTTTGTTTCTTTGTTTACAGCTACGTAATAATTCAAAAATACATCTGTTAATGTTGAGATTCACACGGTCCGCAGACATACGGTTGGTGGAATGAGAATCCGTAAAAAAAAAACGAGAGAGATTTTAATTGTACAAAGACCCACGCGTAGTCCTAACAATTCAAAAAAGCAAACTGCACCGGACCTGACACCTCGAGAGGATGCCGCCTTGCGGAGCAGAAACAGTGATCTACATGCAATAAACCCAGGGGCTGGCGGCTCACCTGTCGACCAAGACTGAGATGAATTGACGATGCAGGGTAGGAGTTGTACCGGCCGGAGGTCCGCATGGAGGCGGAAGGCCAAGGATCGATCTGAATGGAAGGATGTGGTGGAGCAGGCCAGGGCCCCTACGTGGGCTGTAGCGCCACCGATGACGATGTCTGAATGGAAGGATGTGGTGGAGCAGGCCAGGGCCCCTACATGGGCTGTAGCGTCACCGATGACGAAGACTGAATGGAAGGATGTGGTGGAGCAGGCCCGGGCCCCTACATGGGCTGTAGCACCGGCGATGATGATGTTAACATTGAGATGAAGGTGATAAGATTCTTTACTTTATAATCACTGTTAAGTTAAATACAAGAAACGAGAACTAGTCTGTAATAATACTCGTGACCCGTGTCCCGAAATTTGAAAACCTCTCAGATAATATTACCAGAATGTACAACAGAACAATCAGAGCGAATTTTTTTCTTTTTTTTTTTTTTTTTTTTTTTTGATTCGCGACTCCCATTCCTGGTTTAAGACTCCAAATCATGAAGTAGAGATTGACAGGTCTTATTCCATTTCAATTTAGAGAAAAAAAAAATGAAAATCTCAAAGTATGAATTACTAAAATATATATTTTTTAAATATATATATATTTTAAAAAAAAGATCTGATTCCAGGACTCCGACTGCCAATTTAGTTTAAGGCTGCACATGCTGGTGCAAACACTCATATGAGAATATGTGTTCAATTTACAGTAAAATAAAATTTTTAAAAATTTAAAAAAAAAAACCCAGCAGTGCGAAAGCTTTTAAGTTGAAAGCCTTAAAGATGCGTAGTGGTCGCAAA
Source organism: Lymnaea stagnalis (assembly GCA_964033795.1). Classification (NCBI taxonomy): domain Eukaryota; kingdom Metazoa; phylum Mollusca; class Gastropoda; family Lymnaeidae; genus Lymnaea; species Lymnaea stagnalis. The sequence continues at coordinate 206,583 of CAXITT010000142.1, forward strand.
TGGATTTCAAGTGCACTAAGGGTTTTACAAACTAGGTAATGATGACAGATGGACAGATTGCCGCATATAACGCTTCCAACATGGCAGACAAGTTAAGGCGTGCAGGCATAATGTGTCTGACATGTTGGCGCATGTGACAAAACTTTTTGTTTGGTTTGACATCAGATAAAATATAAATAGATCAAGAATGAATTACTTGGATGTGGCCGCCGGCCAGTAGTAGCCAATAACGCTAAGAGATGAAAAGGCTGTGGGGTGGGGTAAGAGAAGAGGTAATGTGTGATGTTGAGGAAATAACTTTGAGAAAATGAGTTCGTGATTAACTTGTGAACTTTAAAGATAAGATGAAATGGTATGAAATTTATTTTATTTGAAATTTAATGAACATTTACAATAAAGGATTCTTTATCTGAAAAAGTCTAGTTAAAAGATGTATTCCACAAGCTAAAAACATATAGTATTATCTAGTTAAAAGATGTATTCCACAATCTAGTTAAAAGATGTATTCCACAAGCTAGAAACATCTAGTATGATCTAGTTAAAAGATGTATTCCACAAGCTAGAAACATCTAGTATGAACTAGTTAAAAGATGTATTCCACCAGCTAGAAACATCTAGTATGATCTAGTTAAAAGATGTATTCCACAAGCTAGAAACATCTAGTATGATCTAGTTTAAAAGATGTATTCCACAAGCTAGAATCATCTAGTATGATCTAGTTACAAGATGTATTCCACAAGTTAGAAAATCTAGTATGATCCAGTCAAAAGATGTTTCCACAAGCTAGAAACATCTAGTATGATCTAGTTAAAAGATGTATTCCACAAGCTAGAAACATCTAGTATGATCTAGTTAAAAGATGTATTCCACAAGCTAGAATCATCTAGTATGATCTAGTTAAAAAATGTATTTTACAAGTTAGAAAATATAGTATGATCCAGTCAAAAGATGTTTCCACAAACTAGAAACATCAAGCATGATCTAGTTAAAAGATGTATTCCACACGCTAGAAACATCTAGTATTATCTAGTTAAAAGATGTATTCCACAACTAGAAAACATGTAGTTGAATGAAAGATGTATTCCACATCCTGAAAACAACCTCTCCACTGTAATGAGTGATGAGAGTATGCGGTTCTTATTTTAATTATCTTATGCAATAGGTTTGCGAAATAACGTTCGCGTTGGTTCCTACTCAGTGACGTTAGGGTTCAGATCGTTTCGGTCGTGAGTAGGGTTCGAATTCATTGTGTTCAGTTCGGGTTCGATTCCCCTCTAATCCCCAAATGTGTATTGTATGAGTTAAAAATATACAAAACTCAACTTAATGTTTCAGGAATTCGACTAGAACGATATTTCCATTTCCGTTACCCCAGTCACAATAACTTTAATTCTAAAGTTTAGGATTAATTTTCCAATAAACAGGTTGAAGTCATCTTGACAAACGGTAATTAATAAATAGCAAGATTTTTTTTAAAGAAGGGGAAAACAAACATATTTATCTAAATAGAAAAAAAATTAAAAGGTTATGCCCCTTTTCGATCACAGTTGCGTACTGCTTTTAAATCTCAAAAGAATTATATACCGCACCTTTATTGGATGGGTTGGCTAAAAGTTAAAAGAAAACATTTATTTTTCTAGTTTCATATCATCCTTATTCCCATGTATATATAATATATATTAATTTAAACAATTTTTTTTTTGGTTAGCATTAAATCCAATTAGCTTTGTCAGTTTTGAAATAATTGAGTTCTAATTTAATTCTTGGAGGTAAGGGTTACATTTTTCCTTACAGAAATCCTATTTCATTTCATTGATACACTTACGCTAAATTCACAGTTTAAATATTCTATCTGTGAGTGCAATACTGGAATGTGACTTCCTGCAATGCTCATCCTTTCTAAAAATCCAAAGCCTCCACCTAATCAGACCAGATCCAGTATGGAATCTGCCACTGGTGCCATCCCTTGAGCCAAAAAGAAACTTGATTCTAAATTATACAATTTATAATGGCAACAGAGTTGTTTCAGACATCCCTATATTATATATACGGCCATAATTAGTGGAGCCCTTCTCATTTTGGATTAGCCTTGGTCACATTCAAGACAAATGTTACCCGTTAAATACGCTATGATGATCTGATTCTACTATGTGTCTACTGGGAAATACTTCTCTTTAAGAAAAATTGAATGCTTTAAACACTGTGCCCATAACATATACATAAAGAAAATTTACTTTAGTGAGGATAGAAATAATTTCCACAATCATTAAAAATCAAAAGTTTAAGAAAGAAATAAACAAAAATTTAAAAGAGCATCCATTAAAAATTCTAATATTAAACAGCCAAAGAATGAATATTTAATTTCTAAAACTGGACGCATTAGATGAGCAGCTCTCAGAAGTCTACAATAAAAATTAAAGTTATTAGTTTTCTCAAATTGATTGCAGTAAAACGGCATAAGTAATGTGGTTACTTAAGTTAGTCTTTAAGAAAAATTGAATGCTTTAAACACTGTGCCCATAACATATACATAAAGAAAATTTACTTTAGTGAGGATAGAAATAATTTCCACAATCATTAAAAATCAAAAGTTTAAGAAAGAAATAAACAAAAATTTAAAAGAGCATCCATTAAAAATTCTAATATTAAACAGCCAAAGAATGAATATTTAATTTCTAAAACTGGACGCATTAGATGAGCAGCTCTCAGAAGTCTACAATAAAAATTAAAGTTATTAGTTTTCTCAAATTGATTGCAGTAAAACGGCATAAGTAATGTGGTTACTTAAGTTAGTCATTGTTAAAAGAATTTTTTGAAAATATTTAGTTATTGGGTCATTTTCATTTTTTATAATAAAATAGAATATTTAATGCCATGCGTGCTAAATAATTTGGGGGCGATTTGAAAATGTACAATGAAAAAAATTCAATAAGAACTAATCTTTCTAACCCATTTAGTAAGATACTAACAAATTAAGTTCATTTTAAACTTTCAAAGAAAACTAAAAATTACAATTATTTCTTTTTTTTAAAAACCTAACAGTAATGGTATGCCAGGAAAGGTTATTTTTCATGGTTCAATTTTTCTTAAATCACTAAATTCCTATTAATATATATTGTATAGGCCTAATTATAAATGGAGAACTTTCTGAACAGAAACATGGCTATGACTTCTAAAGAATTTTAAAAACAATTTCACTACTATTTTTAATTTGAATAAAATGTAATAGCATTAATTTGATGAAATTCACTATCACTGATATTATGAAAAATCATATCATCGTTAGAATGAATTATTGTTCATTATATCATAATGTCTCCTTATTTTGGTTTGACACAAAATGGAAACTGAAAAATTACAGGCTTAAGACTTAAGTTATAAAATTAAAATTCAAACATTGGTCAGTCAGCTACCTTGTAATTCATAACAAGTATAAGTATCATAATGATAAAGAATATGAAATTTATAGGCCAATTTATTAAATTTCTAACATTTAATTTGAGAAGAAAAATTAATAGCCTTCTGATAACTGACACTAAAAGAGAATATGATTAGGCTTAGTAGATATTATATAGGCCTATGCACTTTTAGCATCTGACCATAGGGTAAGTTATAAGTATGCCTATGAAATAATAGACCTAAAAGTGTAGACCTATAACCTAGCAATGATTATGAGCTTAGGGAGTTAAAGACACTACTTCACAGAATAATAGTGTAAACCAAACAAAATCATCACATAAGACAAGACCTGAGTCATGTTAATCTAATGATAATTGATAACTTTGATTTTGAAATACTCATTGTCCTTGCAAAGTGGTTGGCAACCAATCTTTGAACTATGGTACTATGTTTCTCCTTAAGTATTTTGTTTGTAGATAACAAAATCAAATGATTTATAAAAATTGACTATGATGCTGACCACCGTCCTAGCAGACCTGGAGGTTATAATTTTGACTTTTAAAAGCAATAAATTATTTTTAAAAATACATATACCTTACTGGAAAATAACCATAGAATTTAAGCCTTCAACACATGTATTATAATTAGGCTAGATACATAGTTAAATAGATTGCCATTTTAATTTTAGTCTTTAGTATCTGTGATTCTGATTGCTCTAAATCTAAATTCTAAATCACTAAATCATATTTTAAACTCCAATTTTATATTTCTAATTCTATCTTTGATAGAAAATGAAGTTATTTGTAACTTTGTGGTTAGGCGTCAACGAATCTAGGGCACTAAGTATGTGTTGACATTGAAACGGTGACTTTTCTTTAAAAATACACTGACACTTAGAATGTCAAAGTAAAGTCAATGTTTACTGTGTGACCGTGTTATGAAACTTGAAATTTAAAAAAAAAAAAAATTTTAACATGTACTTCAACTTTAATAGTCTAAGCCTAAGGGCGATCAGTAAGGCTAATTTATTAAGTATTTGAATAGTGTAGTAGTAGCATATGTCTACTGTATAAAGTATAAATAAATATTTAAAGTTATTAATTTGTTAATTTAATTATTAAGACTATTAAATTATTTTGGTCAGTCGTCTTAGGCAGTCTTAGCCCTGTTACTGTTAGTGTTAGTCTAATCTAAGTACTGACTAGGATTAACCTAAGCACTAACCTGACTTTGACAAGATCTAGTATGAAATATTCACTTACGATAGTGAGTGTTTGTATATTTCAAATAAAACGTGATTAAATTGGAATTTTTTACTTACATAATCTTAGAAAGAGTTCGATATTAGTTTCCGTGAAAAAATCGTTTGTTTACTATATCAACATGCTCTACTTGTACCTGGCTACTGGAAGTAGTAAAATGGAAAAAGAGATTTTGCTTTATTGCTAAATTATTAATTTACTGTTAAACTATCAAAACAAAAATAGAAGGAAATTTTCAGAAAATGTAATTCCTCTGATTTCTTTGATGTGAATGAACATTATAAACGGAATAAGAATTTGATTTTTTTTTAATAAACGTAGGCGTCCATAAAAATATACTCAAATATTAAATACATTTACAACTACAATAGGATTTATATATTAACATAAGAGCCAGGGACATTTTTTAAAATATTTATATTTATTTATATATATGTGCAAAATATTTTACCCTAAAAATTGAACAATCTTATAAACTTTTATTTGTGTGTTCCATTTCCCATCTTTACAACGCAAAGCATACTTACATAACTATATTTGAGATTGAGAATGTCATAAGAAATTTTTACTAAGTTAATATTTTTATGAAGGTAAGTAAGCTAAAGTTTATTTAAGGGCCTAAATACACCCCCCCCCCTCCGGGTGGCTGGAGTGGGGAGGGGGTGGCAATAAAAGAAAGCCGAGAACATGTAATTCTCATTTATATGATCATGCTAAGCTAATCAAACATTTCAATTGTAAAATACGCGAATGTATGAGAAACATGATTATTATTTATTTTGTTATTATTATTATTTTAACATTGTAGGCGCTTCTATTTTAAAAAAATTGTTTAAAACATATACGACGTACTGACAAAACAATCCTAGTAGCAGTAGCATGTATCTTGAAGTCTGGCATGATAATCCCCTTAAGGCTGAATATTTTTTAACTGTATCAAAGTAATATTTTATTATAAGTTGATTATTAATTAGTATATTCCCAATATTCCTTGGAGAAGTACGTTTTAGTTGTTATTCAATGGTTATTTTAGGAATGACTTTAGTTTGCTAGAAAGCCTAGCCGGCCAGTAACGTTTAAGGAAGTGACGTAGCAATATAAAAATTTAGGTCAGTGACCTACAGGAGCGGTTCTCAGCCTTTTTAATTTTAATGCCATGACTTCTTGATAATATTAAAATGTGCCTTTTTGTGGCACCCCACAACGAGGAGTATTCCTAGAAATTGAGAAATGGTTTTGAAAAGGATATTTTCAAATGAATAGTTTTTAATGCATTTCATTCATTTATTATATTTTCATAAGTAAAGCATAGTCTTAGTATAGTCTAATCCAGTGGTTCTTAACCTTTTGAAGTCGGGGAGCACTTTTGATCATGACAAAAATTTGGGGAGCACAAAAATCAAGGAGTAAAAAAACAAACAAATACACATACGTACGACTTTTATTGAAAATAAAACATTATAACATAAGAGTTTAAAATTATAACAAACAAATTTTTAATAAACTTAATTTTATAAGTAAAAAAAATAACATTGTTCAAAATTTAATTCAGAAAAATAAAAAGATTTAATGTGAAACCTGAGCTTGACAGTTTTTACAAATTTCAGTGATATTAGGCCTAATTTTAGAAATAGCTACCCTCAATTCTTCATCCAAATTAGTAAGTGTTGCTCGCTTTTTAGTTTTTATGTTGGTGACTATCGAGAAATCGAGTTCACACAAATATGATGTTGAAAATGGCAACAAGATTTTAAGTGCCTTCCTGGAGAGAGCTGAGTATTCTTCTTGCACAAAAATCCAAAATTCCTCCAGAACCATTTCGGAAAAATTTATTTTAAGTGTACGATCCAATGATAGGTTGATTAATTCTTCTTCTTCTTGGTATGACAACTTACTATTTGATGTATCAACCGTGGCAAAAGGATTACGTTTCTAGTCATATGTTTCTACGTTTATTGATGGAAAATAAAATTCAATCTTTTCTTCTAATAAAGTTAAATGCTCTGTTACTGCTGAAATAATTTCGTCGGTAGTGTTATCATTAAGAGAAGGAAAGATATCTACTTTCTTTTTCTCCAATAAACGATTTTTCAAAAAAAATAACTGTCAGTCGATGTTAACAAATTTTCTTTTCCTCCTTGAAGGCTGGTATTAACACAATTTAAATAATAAAAAATATCAGCTAAATATGCCAATTTAGCACACCAAATGTCATTTTGAAGATATTCCACAAAATCATCCATATTTTCATTTTGGAAAAAGGTCATCAATTCATCCTTCAGTTCTAAGAAACGACGTAACACTTTTCCTCTGGATAACCATCTCACTTCAGAATGCAAAAGCAAAGATTCGTACTTGGCTTCCATAGAGATGCAAAGATTTTTAAAGACGCGTATTTTCAAAGGTCTCGATTTTATGAAGTTTACCATATTGACAACTTTGTCTAGCACAGGTTTTAATGCTACTGGTAATGTTTTGGACACCAGAGATTCTCTGTGCAAAAAACAGTGAGTAGATATAATATTGGCGTTTCTTTTCTCGGCGAGAGTCACAAACCCTTTTAATGAGCCTACCATTGATGGAGCACCGTCCGTACAAATTCCCACACACAACTCCCATGATATTTTGAATTGTTCGAAATAGGAAGAAATAGAATCAAAGACATCTTGTCCTGTCGAACGTTCGGTAAGCTCAAGACAGCATAGAAATTGATTCACTATTTCGTTTTCATGAATGAAACGAACGAACCCTAGTATATGAGCTTTTCCACTTATGTCAGTGGACTCGTCAATTTGCAGAGCAAAAAGCCGTTTGGAAAGCTCATCGGCAACTGTTTCTCGATATCATCGGACATATTTTTAATTCTATTTTTTATTGTATCATTTGAACGAGGAATTTTCATTATTTCCTTTGTTGCTTCATCATCAAACATAATTTTAACCATTTCACAACATCCAGGTATAATGAAAGACTCTGCTATAGTATGTGGTTTTAACAGCAATCATTTCAGCAACCTTATATGACGCCAATTGTGCCTTATCGGAAATTTTCAGTTTTTTCAAAATATTTTACTTGTTTAGCTTGCGTATCTAACAATCGTTTGAAATAATCTTTAGTTTTTGTAGCAAGGTTGGCGTGATTTGTAGAAAAGTGACGTTTCAACTTGGTAGGAACCATCGCGCTGTTGGATAATTTTTCGCCACATACAATACATTGTGGAATGTGATATTCTTCCTCACAAATGTATGTAAATCCAAAACTTAAATATTCTTCAGAATACTGTCGATTAATCTTTCTTCTTTTAATTCTACCGTTTGTATCAGACACAATATGTGCAGCAAGAGCATTACTACTACCACTACCGCTTCCACTTGTACTCGGTCCATTTTTAGTATTTTGTTCTTCCGAATCATTCGCTTTTCGTTTGATAAGAAATTTGTCCATTATGGGGTATTACTGTAAAAACCAAAAATGAATTGGGAATTAATAATACTTTTTTAACATTATGATCCGAACTTAACGACCGAAATCCATCCCAATAGGTAGGTAGGCCTAGGTCTTCACCCGTAAATAATTAAAATTTTAAACTTTTTCTTTTACTTATATATTATATAAATATTTGTTTGATTTTTTGGGGTTTATTTTTAGAATTTCAACATTTAATTATCCATCAAATATCTTCATATATTTAAAAGAAGATGTTTATTTTACTACTTACTTGAACATTTGACAGCTCCGATTAAAGCTTCGCTGACATACTCCGCGGAACACCGGTTAAGAACCACTGATCTAGAGTCCGAGAAACCTACTGAACTTGAAGTCATAGTCAAATGTCTTCTTTCGTAGTCAACTGTCTTATGTCGTAGTCAAATTTCTTATGTCGTATTCAAATGTCTTATGTCAGAATCAAATGCCTTATGTCGTAGTCAAATGTCTTATGTCAGAATCAAATGCCTTATGTCGTAGTCAAATGTCTTAAGTCATAGTGAAATGTCTTATGTCAGAATCAAATGCCTTATGTCTTAGTCAAATGTCTTAAGTCATAGTCAAATGTCTTAAGTCATAGTCCAATGTCTTATGTCAGAATCAAATGCCTTATGTCGTAGTCATATGTCTTATGTCGTAGTCATTGTGTCGGCAGTAGACGATACCATTTAACGTTATACACGCCACAGTAGTGAACATCACTTAATATTATACAGTCAACAGAGCTAATTATTTCAATGTCTGAGTCTCTGAGTTCCCATGAAATAATGGTAACAATATCAATGATGGCCATTTATTGGGTTCAAGAAGCCTCTGATTGAGAGATTTACATTGTGTGAAGTTATGACGAGAAATGTGGGAAAGTACGAAACAAATTCATCCCTTACAATATTGGAAAGTAATGATTAGCTTACTTATTACTTACACGCGTCAGAAGTTTGAGTTGCCAGGTAGACTTAGTCAGATTCACTATCTAATCTGACAACTTTGTAACACGAGAAATTAGATGGACCGGAATAGTAGAACAAAAACTAAATTAGGTCAATCAATTTCATTAATTTAAAAAGTAGAGAAAATATCCAAATTTTCAAAGCTTCTCAAAATATTAAGGTTACGACTTGAGAAATTCTTGGCATTTTCCAAATAGTTTATTATTAAAGGTTCTAGATTGTAGCAACAATGATGATTTTACATAGAAATATCCTTAAATAGATTTATGTATTATATATAGAATGTAATATCTCTGTAGTGCAAGATTTTTCCACATGGATGTGGTACATGGCTGTAGTTCATGGCTTTAGTTCATGGCTGTAGTACATGGCCGTGGTACATAGCTGTAGTATATGGATGTAGTATATGGCTATTGCAAATGGCAGCAGTACATGGCTGAAGTATATCGCTGTTATTCATGGTTGTAGCAAATGGCTTTTTCACATGGCTGTAGTAATTGGTTGTAATACATGGTTGTATTACTTGGATGTATTACATGGGTATAGTAAATGGATGCAATACATGGATATAGTACATGGATATAATACATGGATATAGTACATGGAAGTAATACATGGATACGTACATGGATGTAATAAATGGATATAGTACATGACAGTAGAATGCGGCTGTAGTAATGGGCTGTAGTACATGCATGTAGTACATAGATATAGTACATGGATATAGTTCATGGATATAGTACATGGATGTAACATATGGATGTAGCACATGGATGAAATCCATGGATATGGTACATGGATGTAGTACATGGATGTAGTATATGGCCTTAGTACATGGATATAGTACATGGATATAGTACCGTAGTAAATAAGCTTACAAAAGATCAAAAGATCGTATTAGAAAAACGCTGGATTGGCTTAATTATTCAATTATACTTTTTATAAAGAATAAGTTCAAGTTTAAATAAGGTCAAGGTCAAACGTGACGTCGTTCGTTATGTAAACTTTGTCACATGTCCTTATCTTTGATCTACAAAGTTTATCTGTTTTCTCGGAGTTCTGTGGTGGTGGTTGGGGGGGGGGGTCTTTCATTTAAAGACAGTCTTAAAAAGTGAAACTTGGTAGAATGTGTTTGACTGTATCATCTTTGTTAACGTTAATAGCTAGACAAACTTGTCACTGACAAGGCAAGGGCAAGGCTACAGAAGCAATGGTAATAGGCCGTCATAATTGTGGGATGACTTGTGAACAATGTACAAAGTTGCCACTAAATAGTCTGACAGAGTCTTCAAGTTCAAGTTAGTTAGTTACTTGTCAAAGCTATTTTTTTTTTTTTTTTTTTTTTAAAGCTAACGGGGGACTTTGAAATGTGTTGACATTGACATTTATTAGACTTGATTTAAAGGTATTTAACTGCGACCTTTAGTTGACTTGATTAAAAGGTATTTGACTGCGACCATAACTAAATAGTCTGACAGAGTCTTCAAGTTCAAGTTAGTTAGTTACTTGTCAAAGCTATTTTTTTTTTTTTTTTTTTAAAGCTAACGGGTGACTTTGAAATGTGTTGACCATGACATTTATTAGACTTGATTGAAAGGTATTTAACTGCGACCTTTAGTTGACTTGATTAAAAGGTATTTGACTGCGACCGTTAGTAGGCGTGGTCTTTGACAAAGAGAGACTTCTCTCCAGCCACGCCTTCCATTCCTCCCTTGTATTCACCAATAGAGGCCAGCCCATTGGCCTGTGGGAGAGACACCAATTGGGCGTGGTTATGTGGTGTCCGAAGGTACAATGATTTTAGAGGTCAATGTGTGAATGAATGGATGGGTGGGTGAGTGGATGGGTGGATGGATGGATGGGTGGATGGATGGGTGGTTGAGTGGGTGGATGGGTTGATGGTTGCATGGGTGGATGAGTGGATGGGTGGATAGGGGGATGAGTGGGTGGATAGATGAGTGGATGGGTGGGTGGATGGATGGGTTGATGAGTGCATGGATGGATGAGTGGATGGGTGGGCGTGTAGATGAGTGGATGGGTGAGTGAGTGATGGGTGGATGAGTGGATGTGTGTATGGATGGATGAGTGGATGGGCCGATGAGTGAGTGAGTGGATGGATGGATGTGTGGATGAGTGGATGGGTGGATGGGCCGATGAGTGAGTGAGTGGATGGATGGATGTGTGGATGAGTGGATGGGTGGATGAGTGGATGGATGGATGGGTGGATGGGTGGGGGCGTCGATTTGTTATTGAATAGATGGAAGCATTCAATAAATAGATATTTGATGCATGCATGTATAGACAGACTATCATTTAACAATAATAATTTAAATAAATAATTGATTGACCTAGATGACAAGTATACGCATCCCACTGTCATATGTGACATTCATACACATCTCGCTGTCATATGTGACATTTATACACATCTCGCTATCATATGTGACATTTATAATAATAATAATAATAATTAGTGGTCTTTTATAGCTTGATACCACAGCCTAGGGCTGGGCTCACTGCGCTGTACATAAAAATATTATCAAAAGAGAATATAATCATGACAATAAATATAATACAATTATGAAATAAAGAACAGCATGAGCCCCAGGACTTTTACAAGGCAAACCATGGATGGCAGCCAGCACGATCATTTATCGGTAAGAGGAGGGGAATCAGTCAGGGTAGTATAATTTAAAAAGATATGTTTTGAGTGCAGTTTTGAAAGCCTGAGTGGTTGATATTTTGCGGATGTGGAGTGGCAAAAAATTGCATTGTTTGGGGGCGCAGAAAGAGAAAGATCGTTCACCATATGTTTTAGTGTGTGTCTTGGGAATGGGCAGAATACGCGTGTCTGCGGAGGAGCGAAGCTGTCGAAGGGGTGAATAGACAGAAAGAAGTTCGATTAGATAGGAAGGGCAGGAATCCGAGAAAAAGTTGTGACAGAGAACAGACAACTTGTAGTCAATGCGTGCCTGTATGTATGTGACATTAATACACATGTCACTGTCATATGTGACATTTATACACATCTCATTGTCGTTAATGACATGTATAAACCTCTGTCATATGTGACATTTATACAGATCTTTCTTTCTTAATATGTGACATTGATACAGATCTTTCTGTCACATGTGACATTGATACAGATCTTTCTGTCACATGTGACATTTATACACATCTTACTGTCATATGTGACATGTATACACATCTTACTGTCATATGTGACATGTATACACATCTTATTGTCAGACGTGACATTTATACACATTTCACTGTCATGTTTGACATTTATACACATCCCTGTGCTCCAGATGACAAGTCGTCACAAATCATATTTGACATTTATACACATCCCTGTGCTCCAGATGACAAGTCGTCACAAATCATATTTGACATTTATACACATCCCTGTGCTCCAGATGACAAGTCGTCACAAATCATATTTGACATTTATACACATCCCTGTGCTCCAGATGACAAGTCGTCACAAATCATATTTGACATTTATACACATCCCTGTGCTCCAGATGACAAGTCGTCACAAATCATATTTGACATTTATACACATCCCTGTGCTCCAGATGACAAGTCGTCACAAATCATATTTGACATTTACTTGAACGCGGGTCATTGAGATCTTTTTGGGTTTGATCATGAATGGTAAACAGTACACAGTACACAGTACACAGTACACAGTACACACGTGTTGGGTACACACATATCAGGTGGTACACACATATCAGGTGGTACACACGTATCAGGTGGTACACACGTATCAGGTGGTACACACATATCAGGTGGTACACACATATCAGGTGGTACACACGTATCAGGTGGTACACACATATCAGGTGGTACACACATATCAGGTGGTACACACATATCAGGTGGTACACACATATCAGGTGGTACACACATATCAGGTGGTACACACGTATCAGGTGGTACACACATATCAGATGGTACACACATATCAGGTGGTACACACATATCAGGTGGTACACACATATCAGGTGGTACACACATATCAGGTGGTACACACATTTCAGGTGGTACACACATATCAGGTGGTACACACCTTGGCTCTCTTCAGCAGCTCGTTCTGTGCTGCCCTTATCTTGTCATCCTTGCCACCCCAGGCTGCCAGGACGCTGGCCTGCAGCGCCCGCCCATAGGAGAAGGTCAGTGGCCATGGGCGTCTTAGGGGTACCTGTACACAGCAAAGAGAACACAGCATAGTTGTACAGAGAATAGATCAATATAGAACTAAGCACACGGTACACATCATCACAGGAGAAAGTACACAGTGAATATTTAACATAAGATAGGTTATTCGTCAATAGCCCTTTTCCATAGATCAGGGGTTCCATTTGGGGTTGCGGGAGGCAGTGTCAAGAAGTGCTGGAAACACCATCAAATTCATTTCATTTCACTTCTGCTAGCAAATTTAATCGTAGCGGTTGTGGGATTAATTTTCTTTATTCCATCTGGGAGTGGTGCAAAAGTTTAAGAACCCCTGACATAGCTTGACCGCCGTGTTCTGGTCACTTAGAGCCCAGCAGGCCAGTAGTAGGCAATCTAGTGTATGTATATAGAGAGTGGTTAGTCAGATGGGAGTTGGGGGGGGGGGGACAGGATGACTGCTATGTCTGTGACAGTATCCGCATAGCTTAGATCTGGCATTCGGTTAAAAAGTTTAAGGACCCCTGACATAGGTTGACCGGCGTGTTCTGGTCACTTAGGGCCCAGCAGGCCAGTAGTAGGCAATCTAGTGTATGGATATAGAGAGTGGTTAGTCAGATGGGAGTTGGGGGGGGGGGACAGGATGACTGCTATGTCTGTGACAGTATCCGCATAGCTTAGATCTGGCATTCGGTTAGCTTGTGCTGTGTATGATGGATAGTTTGACATCGGTACGGACGATGTCACACTACCTTAGACGGGACGAGATGATGCAGCAGTTTCCAACTGTCACAAACCAAGTACCAGTAGTATTTCATGAACATTCCCTACACTTCCAGCACTTCTTTGTTCAGAAGGCCGTGACCCTCGAATATGGGATATACGCTTCGCCTCGTCTTTATTAACTTACACCCAAATAAATTACCCAAACTGATGACGTTGTGATTGTAGCACTAATCTCATATACTATACCTTAGATAAACAGTAGACTATCGAGCCGAAGGTCATGAAGTCTTGCCCCAACGCATCCCTCGCTAGACCCACCCTTCCACTCGATTGACCATACGAGTGAGGCGGCACCAGAGAAGGAACGCCTGGCCGGCCAGGGTGCTGCTTTCACACGGTAACCGTGCCGGACTTTCTAGGGGCTGGGGTGCAGACGTTTTACGTCCCTATGTCCCACCCCCCTTCCCACCCGGGTGGACGCGTAGGTGTTTAACAAACACCCTCTAATAGGGTTCCCGTGGTGCTCTGGGGTGTGACTAACTCACACCACAGCTGGGAGAGAAAGAGGTTTGCCTAGGAGCAGTGTGACTAACTCACACCACAGCTGGGAGAGAAAGAGGCGGCCTAGGAGCAGTGTGACTAACTCACACCACAGCTGGGAGAGAAAGAGGTTGCCTAGGACCAGTGTGACTAACTCACACCACAGCTGGGAGAGAAAGAGGTTGCCTAGGAGCAGTACCCTCAAAGACTGCATATTTAGAATTATCGGCTAAGGTCGCCAGGTTCCCTCACCTCATATCCATCTGGCAACTGTACTCATGTATCGACCTGTTACTGCGTTATTTTCAACTACAGTTGGTAGGAAACCATGCAGCCGCGCTCTTTCTAACGGGGTTTCCGTGCGTGACCTTTGCATTTGATCAAGGGTCCCCTTCACGGTGACGCTGTACCCCGGGGAACGTTTCAGGGGGTTTGTCGCAAACGCCTTTTTATCGACATGTCATTTATGGGGCGGACATGCCGACTAGAGCCCCGGGGGAAATTGTAGCACTAATAAATTATCCGATTGATGACATTGAGAATGTAGCTCTAATAAATTATCCGATTGATTTCATTGAGAATGTAGCACTAATAAATTACCCGATTGATGTATTGAGATTAATAAATTACCTGACTGATGGCATTGAGAATGTAGCACTAATAAATTACCTGATTGATGGCATTGAGATTGTCTGTAGCACTAATAAATTACCCGATTGATGGCATTGAGATTAACAAATTACACGACTGATGGCATTGAGATCGACTGTAGCACTTATAAATTACCCGATTGATGGCATTGAGATTGACTGTAGCACTTATAAATTACTGATTGATGGCATTGAGATCGACTGTAGCACTTATAAATTACCCGATTGATGGCATTGAGATTGACTGTAGCACTTTCCTCCCCCTGGCCACCAGACAGGAAGACTATGCCGGCCACAGCAGCTGGGACTGTTCTATAGAGAGCCTGGACGGTAGCTTCAGCAACCTCTTCTGTGCTGGGGGTCAAGGTCATGATTAAATCTACAGGTCACAGTTATAAATATCTACCATCTATATACACTACATCATGGGTTCTCAAATTAAGAAAAATAAACTCTTTTAAAATGTAAGTATTAATTTTTACAGGTTTGAATAATATCATGTCATCTGCCTTTAGGCATCTCTGACAAGTATGGGGACAAATTTAATGTTGAAATGACATGAGGATGACATGAGGATGACATGAGGATTACATGAGGATAACATGAGGATGACATGAGGATGACATGAGGATGACATGAGGATGACATGAGGATGACATGAGGATGACATGAGATTGGCATCAATGAACGATAAATATAAGAAAGAAAATGTAAAGTATTGGATCATGTGTCATTTTGCTTCTATACAATGGGGTCGTAACTCAAAAATGTTGAAACCTGTGCACTACAACTTTAAAGTACACCAAAAGCTCATGGAAAGGACTACGGGTACTGATGCAAGGACTACTGTAACTGACTGCAAGGACTACGGGCACTGATTGCAAGGAATACGGGCACTGATTGCAAGGAATGCGGGCACTGATTGCAAGGAATACGGGCACTGATTGCAAGGACTACGGACACTGATTGCAAGGACTATGGGCACTAATTGCAAGGACTACGGGCACTGACTGCAAGGACTACGGACACTGATTGCAAGGACTACGGGCACTGATTGCAAAGACGACGGGCAATAGCTTCAGGTATGGGGAATTTATTTGATTAACCCCCTGTGGCTTTGAAGTCCGTTTTTTGTTGCTAGAAGTTTGAGAACATGTGATTTCCCAGACCGTACCCTTCATCAAAGAAAGCCCTTAAAATCCTTTCAAACTGGCCACTTACCTGCATCTACCTGTGAACGACTGACCAGGAGTGACCATGTTTGGTTTAAGAAGTGTCCCTTCCAGGAACAGGTGATGGTCAGCCAGTGCCTTGTACTGAAAGGCTAAAACCTCTTCTGTCACCTGTAGGATTTGACCTCTTTCATCTATCACAACGTGACAGTCTGAATCTCTCACACAGTGACAGGCTGAATCTCTCACCAAGTGACAGGCTGAATCTGTCACTTTGTGAGAGACAGGGTGAATCTCTCACACAGTGACAGGCTGAATCTCTGACTTAGTGTCAGACTGAATGTCTCATACAGTGACATTTTAAATCCATTACATACATACAGTTTAATCTATCACATAGAGACAGGTTTTAACTATCACATACCAAATGGGTTAAATATATTTCTTATAAACAGGTCAAATGTATCACAGAGACTGGTTAAACATATCGCTTACTGACATTATAATCTATCTCATCGTGACACGCTAGATCCATTACACACAAATATGTTAAATCTATCACGTCGTGACAGGTTAAATCTATCGATTGATGGCAGGTTAAGTGAGATTAGATTCTATCTTTCTGTGTTGCTTCCTCCATAATGATTTTGGAGAGTTATCTTCTATGTGCTTTAGCTTTATGATCTGGGCCAACATCAAACTATTTCATACAGAACCAATAATTTGTTGTAGCCTGTGTGTTGACCTAGTTCGAGCCATGGCATGCTAACTTTATCTCCCATCCCCCTTATTTTTTTTTTTGGTTTGTTTTTTACGTCATCAATTAATTTCGTGACAATATGTGCTGTCACTCCTTTCTGCCGCCACCCTTGATTGGGGAAGGTGTGTTTACATTTCCAGAAGGGAATACTTTCTGGGGATTGAATCTCTAGACTTTCTGTTCTGAAGGTTTCTGACTCCCTTACTACAAAATACGACGGTCTACTGTAACTTTTAAACAAACATTTAAAATTTTGGGAGATTTGTAGCATTTCGACACTTAAATTTAAATAAATTTGCATATTTTCTTACTCTTCTGGCTGTAAAAAGGTCATGGTCGCCATCTGGTAAGATTTCCGGTTCAACGATTGGCACGAGACCTGCCTGCTGGCATATGCTTGCGTACCTGGCTAGAACATTAGCGTTTTCAATCATAGCCTGTAGACAGTGAATGGATAAACCTTAGATATTCTATGGGTAAACCTTAGATATTCTATGGGTAAACCTTAGATATTCTATGGGCAAACCTTAGATATTCTATGGGCAAACCTTAGATATTCTATGGGCAAACCTTAGATATTCTATGGGCAAACCTTAGATATTCTATGGGCAAACCTTAGATATTCTATGGGCAAACCTTAGATATTCTATGGGCAAACCTTAGATATTCTATGGGTAAACGTTAGATTTTCTTTGGGTACACCTTATATATTCTATGGGTAAACCTTAAATATTATATGGGTAAACCTTAGATATTCTATTGGTAAACCTTAGATATCATATGGGTAAACCTTAGATATTCTATGGGCAAACCTTAGATATTCTTTGGGTAAACCTTAGATATTCTATGGGTAAACCTTAGAATATATAAGTATTAGCATCTTTTATCATCGCTTATAGATATTCTATATGTAAAACTTAGATATTAGTATATTTTATCATCACCTCAAGATATTCTGTGGGTAAACCTTATATATTGTTTAGTTATCATCTCTGTAGATATTCTATGGGGAAAATCCTAAATGCTAGTTTTTGTTACATCCCTTGAATGTATTCTATTGGTGAACCCCCTACTTGATAGAAGTGGATGGTCACCAACACCATGTGAGGTGTCCCACGTAACAGAAGGGTGCAGGGACCTAATTGATAGAAGGCCATTGCGACCTACTTGATGGCAATAAGTATTGACAGGAGGGCGTAGTGACCTACTTGATGCGAGGTGTCAGAGACCTACTTGATTAGAAGTGTCGGAAACCTACTTAATTAGAAGTGTCGGAGACCTACTTGATTAGAAGTGTCGGAGACCTACTTGATTAGAAGTGTCGGAGACCTACTTGATTAGACGTGTCGGAGACCTACTTGATAGGAGGGCGTGAACTTTGTTATCTTCAAGACACATCTCCACTTGGCAAAGTGTATCCCCATGGACTTGTACTCGTCACACCGCTCCTTCAGACCGTCCAGGCCTGTTGTCGTGCACTCGTTGTTGGTGCCGGCCAGGGGGACTACACCCTTGTCTACCTGAGACATAAAGAAATGTTCGTGGCCACAAGGCTTACAAATCTTGATTGACGGTTCTCAAAGTCAGCCTTATGTGACCATAAACCCTGTTTAAGATGAGGAGGTCCCTGGCAATGCCGCTCGAATCGGCTCACGGCGGTAGCTTATATTGATAGACTGAAATGTCCGAAATTTTGGTTCGTATCAATACATAGTACAGAGTTATTCCCTCTTATCTTTGAGGATCCCGTCAAGTTTAATCGACCATACATTGATTTTATTCAAACACATTTCTCTAATAACAACATTATTTGAACACTGAAAACAGATTGACAAAAACAGCGTGGGATGTTTTTTAACACCACAAAAAAACAATACCATAACCGTTTTCAAAACAACTTTTAGGGTAACAACAATAAGGCAGTTAAAGACTATAACAATGACGTCACTATAACAATGACACCCTTATAACAATGACATTACAATAAAAATGACATTATAACAATGGCCTCGCTATAACAATGACACTACTATAACAATGGCATCGCTACAGCTATCACGTCACCGACACAAAGACAACTCTCCACCTTGATGCCTGGGATGATGCCCTTGTTCTCCAGTATCTTAATGAATGGCGTCCCGTTCGAGTCGCACTGACGCGCCGTCTCATCAAACAGGATCACCCCGGAAATGCTCTCCCCCAAGGTGTCGTCTGCTGTGAACAGCAACTCCCGGTACTTTCTCCTGTTCTCCTCTGAATGGAGGCAACCAAAATCTCACGTTAAATTATTGGAAACTTCTTCTGAGGGAAATGTTGCTGTTGTTTTTTATATCTCCCATTTAGTTAGTTGAAAAGTTTGTACAAATTCCCTGATAATGGCAGCAAAGTTGAAAATCCTCTAAACATGGCAGCAAACCGAGTGCCAACCGTGTAAACATGGCAGCAAACGGAGTGCCAACCGTTAAAACATGGCAGCAAAAAAGAGTGCCAACCGTGTAAACATGGCAGCAAAAAAGAGTGCCAACCCCGTAAACATGGTGGCAAACCGAGTGTCAACCCCGTAAACATGGTGGCACCCCGAGTGCCAACCTCGTAAACATGGTGGCACCCCGAGTGCCAACCCCGTAAACATGGTGGCACACCGAGTGTCAACCCCGTAAACATGGTGGCACCCCCGAGTGCCAACCCCGTAAACATGGTGGCACCCCCGAGTGCCAACCCCGAAAACATGGCGGCACCCCCAAGTGCTAACCCCGTAAACACGGCGGCACCCCCGAGTGCCAACCCCGTAAACATGGCGGCACACACAGTGGGACAAGCATAAATCACTAGTATCCCAAAGTAGCCCGCACATTGTCAGGTGAAAATGAAATCAAATTAAAGTATCCAACACACCCATCACCTATTACCCCCCCCCAATACCCCCACCCCTATTAAGTATTGAGTCCAATACACCAACCCCCTACCACACACCCTCACCCCCGGGGAAAAGAATTCCGAATAGCAGTTTACTCCCACAATTGAAAAATAAATATTTATACACAAAAAGAATATAAACATTTTGTTTTTCATAGTTGTGTTGAAATACACCAACAATATATCACCTGTGTTTTCGACATTTATCTCCTGCAGGCGTTTCCCGCACGTGCTCACCGACTCGTCTGCTGCCAAGATGCCCTTCCCCGGGGCTGTCAACCGCCTGGCGATGTCGGCCAGCTCTTGCTCCTTCTCTGGATGCAGATACTGGGCGAACCGTGTGGACATTGTGACAGTGTTTGGATGGAGAGAAAGAATTCACGGCCGTGTCTCATTGGGGCCAAGAAACAAGAGGAGTCAGTACGTCATAAGAAAATTTGCATTCTCGTTCAAAGTGCTACATTGTGCTGCTCCCCGTTTTCTTTGGAAATTTCCACACAGAATATTCATAAATAATTAACCCAGCGTAACCCGAAAGCGCATATTAACGTTTTACAGATCAAACGCTCAAATAGAAACCAATAGATTGGGAAGATTATGAACAAGATGTAGTATGGTCGTTTTAAATACAAGGACGCTTCGGCTAAACGCCTCCCTAAGCAAACCGACCAATACAAGACACATCCTGATGGTAATTGGGACCTTCGAGTGTGTTTGTTGATTTGTGGGGGGGGGTCTGCTTCTTCTTCTTCTTCTTTATCTTAAGGGCCCACGATCAATTTATTGATCATTTTGGCTCCTATGCATGTAGATGGGATTTCCAATGTTTCTGTGGCTGATGTTGATGAGGAAATTTCACAGATTTCCAGTGCCACTTTGTGATGGAATCATGCACCTGGTTCTGGTTCTCTGGTTCTGCTAGTGTTCGTTGCTGCATCCATATACTGGCATCTGTGCAACGGTTGTGGGGGATTATGTTGCTATTCTAACATCTCCTGGCTGATGCCAGGGCAACCTTGAAGCTTTCGACCGATGTCGAGTCCACAGCGTCCATTGTCCAGGTGGTTCCAAGCGATTATTGTGCGTGGAGAGAATGCTTTTTTTTTTAATTTTTGGTTTGTTTGTTATTTTCGGTCCAGAAAAAAGAAAGAAACAAACCTGAATAAGTTTTTTTTGTTTTTGTTTTTAAATACAAAGACGTCAACTTTAATCTACATTCATTGCACAGTTGTTTGATTTAGATCAGCGCCGTAAATAACTGTGTGCCAGGTCAGAAGAGTAGATAAGACGAGGGAGACAACTCAAGTGCCCCCACCCCCCCCCACCCCCAACTCCCCAAGGAAAATATGGCGGACAACAAAACGAAAAGATGTTTTTATTTTAAAATGCTGACTCGTAACAGTTTTAAACAGAACGGTAACTGGTGCCCTAAACCCAGCGGCTCTCAACCTGTGGGGTCGCGACCCCTTTGGGGATCGAATGACCCTTTCACATGGGTCGCCTAAGAACATCGGAAAACACAGACACTCTACAATTATGAAGTTGCAACAAAAATAATTTTATGGCTGGGGGTCGCCTCAACATGAGGAACTGTATTCAAGGGTCTCGGCATTAGGAAGGTTGAGAACCACTGCTTTAACCCATTATAGTTCGTGGAACCAGGGAAATTTCGCTATGCTCGATATATTTGATGATCCGTATATTTATAGGTAATCTTGTTAGAGGCTCACATATTCGATCATAAATTTCGTACTTACAGCCATGGGCGCCTGCAAGGGGGGGGGGGGGGGGGGCCCCCCCCCCCCCCCCCTGTGGGTTTAAAATTTTTTTTTACAAAAAAAAAAAAAAAAAATATTAATTATTTTATGTATCACTGTATGTTGTGAGCCAAAAGTTGTTTTGAACATAAGTATTTTTATTATGTATATTTTTTAAGGCGAATATGTTAAAGGACGTTAGTTCATTGTTTAAGAGTAGTATACCGCTATCCAGGTACAGTGTAAACTTGTCAAAATGTTGATGTTTAAATTGGAAAAAAGTCAAATAGTTTAACTTTTATTTTAAATCACTTTGTGTTAGCGGTAAAGAAAGTATTAGAAATATCTAAATTATCTATTTTAATTTCGTTATAAATTTAGTTTGTATGAGCTACATGTGAAATGAGTTGTAATAATTTTAAATACCTAGACTACTGTTGTTAGATCTAAGTGTGCTTATTTACTTTAAGTAAATTAAGATGAAAATTCAATAACAAAGGATTGTACAATGATTGATTGAGACTTTCTAAAGTAATCTTAAGGATACCTTTGGGGAAGTGCTCTGAAATCATTTGTTTTATTGTACATTCCTATGTTTGAATAATTAATGAGGTTGTTTGCACATACAGTGGCAAGAGTGGTTAAAGTTATTTTGTAAGCCTTTAATAATCTAATTATTGTGATTATTTTCCTTTAGTTATAATTACTAAGCTTGTTATATTGTAAATTAACATAATTTATTTTTTTAATTTGTAAATTAACATAATTTATTTTGTTAATTATGTTATATTATTTTAAAGTGTTTTGTTTCTTAACTAGTATTTATTTTCTTTTCTACCAGGTCTATGGAGACTGGTTGGGTTTTAGTTTTAGTTTAAGTTTTAATCTAGTTTTATTTTTAATCTAGATCTAGTTTTAGTTTTAGGAGTCATGGATATCCGGAAATTTTTAAAACCACTCAGACAGTCACAGCAATCGACTCCAGATGTTGAATAAATAACGTTAACTCCTGTCTGCAAAAAACGGAAAAGTGATGCTGTTGCTTGTTCATCTGCAGCAGCAACGCTATCACCAAAACCAGACCCTGACAAGCTTGAAAGTGGAGATACTAGGTTAACCTATGACATTGGACTCTATGTAAAATCTACTACGAAGATTCCTATCGATCTTATGTATCATTTGCTAACTGATCCATACAAGCCTCACCCGTCATATGATTTTGAAGGCGACATGTCTGGAAGTGGAAAACGTTGTTTCAGGGAATCTTGGCTGACTCAGTATACTCCATGGTTATCATATTCACCTAGGTTAAAAGGTGCTTTTTGCATTTTCTGTGTTTTATTTCCGCAACCAGTTCAAAGAGGATTTCAAGGTGCCTTCATTACTACTCCTTGTACAAAGTACAAAGATTTTAATGAATGTGCCAGAAACCATATCAGCTCAGCATGGCATCGTGGGTCTCAACAAGATGCTGAACACTTCGCGTCAACCATTAGAGATCCAAATAAGGATATTATTTGTCAGATAGATAATTCAGTAAAACGAACTATTGAAGAGAACAGAAAGAAACTGTATCCTATTATTTCAACAATATTATTTTGCGGAACAAATGATTTGGCAATTCGTGGGAAAGATAGCGCCAAAGGAAATGTCGAACAACTTTATATGTATCGAATTGAGGGAGGAGACAGTATTTTAAGAAATCATTTTGATACAGCTGCTGAAAATGCACGTTACACATCACACCGAACGCAGAATGATTTGATCAACTTGTCTGAACAAGCTCTGCAAGAAGACATTGTAAAAGCTGCCAACAATGCTGTTGGATTCTCGATCATAGCCGATGAAACAGCAGATATCTCAGGAACAGAACAGTTGTCACTGGGAGTCCGGTTTGTAGACACGTCTAGTGAGAAGGCTATGATTCGTGAGGAATTCCTTGGATTTTCTCCACTGAAAGATATGGACGCCGCCACGATATCTGATTGTATTATTCAAAATTGCAAAACATTTGGTCTTCACCTTAATAATCTGCTGGGTCAAGGTTATGATGGGTGCTCGACAATGGCCGGGAAAGAAAATGGTGTTCAGGCAAAATTTCGAAGTATTTACCCCAAGGCTGCCTTTGTTCACTGTGCCTCGCATAGACTGAATCTCGTAGTAAATGATCTTAATAATGTTGCAGTGATAGGAAATACTATTGGTACTATCAAAGCAATTATTACATTTTTTCGTGAAAGCCCAACAAGGAGGTCCTCTGTCCCAAATATTCCTCTTCTGTGTGAGACAAGATGGACAAGACCAAATATTCCTCTTCTGTGTGAGACAAGATGGACAAGACCAAATATTCCTCTTCTGTGTCAGACAAGATGGACAAGACCAAATATTCCTCTTCTGTGTGAGACAAGATGGACAAGACCAAATATTCCTCTTCTGTGTGAGACAAGATGGACAAGACCAAATATTCCTCTTCTGTGTCAGACAAGATGGACAAGACCAAATATTCCTCTTCTGTGTCAGACAAGATGGACAAGACCAAATATTCCTCTTCTGTGTCAGACAAGATGGACAAGACCAAATATTCCTCTTCTGTGTGAGACAAGATGGACAAGACCAAATATTCCTCTTCTGTGTGAGACAAGATGGACAAGACCAAATATTCCTCTTCTGTGTCAGACAAGATGGACAAGACCAAATATTCCTCTTCTGTGTGAGACAAGATGGACAAGACCAAATATTCCTCTTCTGTGTCAGACAAGATGGACAAGACCAAATATTCCTCTTCTGTGTCAGACAAGATGGACAAGACCAAATATTCCTCGTCTGTGTCAGACAAGATTGACAAGACCAAATATTCCTCTTCTGTGTCAGACAAGATGGACAAGACCAAATATTCCTCTTCTGTGTGAGACAAGATGGACAAGACCAAATATTCCTCTTCTGTGTGAGACAAGATGGAAAAGACCAAATATTCCTCTTCTGTGTCAGACAAGATGGACAAGACCAAATATTCCTCTTCTGTGTGAGACAAAATGGACAAGACCAAATATTCCTCTTCTGTGTCAGACAAGATGGACAAGACCAAATATTCCTCTTCTGTGTCAGACAAAATGGACAAGACCAAATATTCCTCTTCTGTGTCAGACAAGATGGACAAGACCAAATATTCCTCTTCTGTGTCAGACAAGATGGACAAGACCAAATATTCCTCTTCTGTGTGAGACAAGATGGACAAGACCAAATATTCCTCTTCTGTGTGAGACAAGATGGACAAGACCAAATATTCCTCTTCTGTGTCAGACAAGATGGACAAGACCAAATATTCCTCTTCTGTGTGAGACAAAATGGACAAGACCAAATATTCCTCTTCTGTGTGAGACAAGATGGACAAGACCAAATATTCCTCTTCTGTGTGAGACAAGATGGACAAAACCAAATATTCCTCTTCTGTGTGAGACAAAATGGACAAGACCAAATATTCCTCTTCTGTGTGAGACAAGATGGACAAGACCAAATATTCCTCTTCTGTGTGAGACAAAATGGACAAGACCAAATATTCCTCTTCTGTGTGAGACAAGATGGACAAGCAAGTATAAAAGTATTCGGATTAGGTCAAGTAAATTTGAAGAGATTTATTGTCAACTGGAAGAATTGTCATTGCATGCAAGTGGAAATACACGACAGGCTGCACATCAGTTATATTGTACAGACAGGCTGCACATCAGTTATATTGTACAGACAGGCTGCACATCAGTTTTATTGTTCATCAAAGTCCAGCAAGTTTTTATTTTGTCTCAATATTATTTCGCAGTACTCTGCCATGCTGGAACCAGTTACTCAGGCTCTTCAAGCTGTTCAAGTTGATCTTCCAGAAGTCCAACTGCAAGTTCAAAACCTGCTCAGTGTAGTAAAACTTCACCGAGGGGATTCCGATAACCATTTCAGGGATATTTTTGAGAAAACAGTACAACTCGCACAGAAGGTGGATATTGAACTGATTATCCCAAGACAGTGTGGAAGACAAAAGCATCGAAGTAATCCGGGAAACAGAAGTGTTGAAGAGTACTTCAGACAAACAGTTTACATTCCATACTTAGATTATCTAATTAGCTCAATGGAGAGTCGATTTAGTGAAGCCAACAGTGCACAATTTAACTTAGCGTTGCTACATCCTTCGAAATTGTGCAAACTGAATCGTCAACAGTTTAAGGATACAATGTCTACTATTAATCAGGTATACCACATTGATAATTTTGAAAATGAAGCCTTGAGTTGGTTTGATTTTTGGAAAACCCGAGAATACAAAAGTAGCCAAGATTTCATCGACTTGTTACCTTTAACAAAGTTTTATCCGGCTGTCAGGCATGCCTTACTAGTTTTGCTAACATTGCCAGCAACAACATGCACAGTAGAGCGATCGTTCAGCACATTACGTCGTGTAAAAACATGGCTTAGATCTACAATGTCAGATGAACGTCTGTCTGGGTTGTGCATGTTAAGCGTACACAGAGACAAAATGAACTGCAACAAAAATGACTTTATGGACAAAATTGTAGATATGTTTGGTAGCGATAACAGACGACTCCAGTTCTTGTTTAAAGAATAAATTTTATTTTAAATTTATGGTGTAATATTTTTTGTTACATACATATATTGTGTTAATAAAAAATTTGTTGCTACATTATGCCCTTCATTACTCCAGTGTCCTTCCGTTCGTTCATCATACAAATACGCTACAGTAAATTAAAACTACATTAAAACATTACTAAAAATATTTTGCCCCCCCCCCCCCTGGAAAATTTTCTGCGGGCGCCCATGGTCATGGGCAGCCATTTACGGTCACTTGCAGAATGGCTGTGCCCTGGAACTACGTCAGAGTTTCATTCATAAGAGTTTTACCGTGTGCAAAAGCCATGAAACCATTGGTCGTGGAAAGCTTTAATTAAATGGTCATGTGCCAATGTTGAAAGTTAAAAATAAGTAGTCCCTAAATAGTATTTGAGTAATGAGGGGATGCGTGGCCTTATATAAACGATATAGTCACTGCGCAAGACAAGCTCAGCAGAACGAGGTCACAAAATGTGGAAGCTTCGTCCACCGTAGAAAATACTAAAACAAACTCGCACTTGAAAAATGTGTAGCTCAAAAAAGTACTAAAGTTAAAAAGTTGGTTCTGGGTATTTTTTGTTAATTTTAAAATTTGATCTAAATAATTGTAATATTTTAAGAAGTTAGTTATTAATTTTCTTTTATGAAGTACCTGCATTAATTATTGCACATCATGTGCGTAAAGAAATTTCAATTATGTTAATCTATTGTCGCCTTATTGGTTTTTGGTTATCTGGACCATTTTGATATCTCAACGCTTTTTTGGAAAATCCCGAGGCCATCGAAATAACCGGGTTTTACTCTATTCAATTATTACCATAAATTATGTCACAATCGAAAGTAAGAGGACTGTCACTTACCATGAGCTAACACCACGTGACTATGTATAGTTGTAGAATTGAAACTGTGCATTGTTGGCGGTGCAGTGCACTTGTTCACAATGAATACCTTAACTTCTTCCATGGCACCGATGACACAACGAGGTGTGAACCCAGACATATGTTCATGTTACAGTGTATCATAAACCCACTTGATTTTACTAGAACTGTTTTAAATGCATAGACATATTTTTAAAAAAAAAAAAAAACAACATTGTTGATATTTTTGAAATATTTAAACGAATGTATCTAAACTTATCTATCCCACAACCCTCTATCATTAATTATGTAATGTATAATATGTAATATCAATTACATGCAGGGCAATGTAAACATTTATTTTTATTAATTACCATAAACTCTGCTAAACCTTTTGCAAAGTTTATAAAATATATGTCATGGTTTACAAATTGAAATGTAATCCAACTTTCTTTAGTCTAATTGTATCCATTCAAAAAATAGCATTGTTATTTTGTTTTCCGTCAAGTCTCAGTACACGTACATTGGGACTATTCGTTGGTTACTCTAGCTACGATACATGCTATATAGATTCAAGTACCTCAACTTGGACAAACTTTTCTATAGAATTAAATGTGCGCCATGTTGGTTCTTTAAAAATACGGCATCTAAGAGGAAGTGAACGCAAAAGGATCAAGTTTATAAAAAAATTGAATCTTCAATATTTGTGGAAAAAATATATGTGCTGTATATAGAACTTAATTAATAAAACAATGAATTAAATATGTTTAATATATCAAATAGTTCAACCTACTGATTGGCATGCATACTATTCTGAATTTTTGTCAATATATATTATGTTTAGGTTTTTCTCTGTCATTGGCAATGCCAATTCTACAAGGCATAAGCTTATGACCGACATTGTCAACTCGGCTGCGTAGTTTGGGTGAGTGCCACCCACCGAGTGTCTCGCTTTTCACCCCCACCCCCTTTTTCTTATAAAAACAAAAACAAAAGAAAAACTATGTTGTTGTCCGAAAATGACCCCCCCCCCCTTTCTGCCATAAAATAAAATATTTAAAAAAAAGTATCCCCCTTCATTCCACAAACCCATTATTATTATTATAATTATTATTATT
Organism: Lymnaea stagnalis; assembly: GCA_964033795.1. Taxonomy (NCBI): domain Eukaryota; kingdom Metazoa; phylum Mollusca; class Gastropoda; family Lymnaeidae; genus Lymnaea; species Lymnaea stagnalis. Next base: position 234,966 of record CAXITT010000142.1, read on the forward strand.
ATTATTATTAT
>CAXITT010000142.1:235625-257099 GCA_964033795.1 Lymnaea stagnalis
GGAGGAGCAAAGCTGGCGGGGGGGGGGGTGTGAATAGACAGAGAGAAGTTCAGTTATATAGAAAGAGGAGAAATTGGAGAAAAAGTTGTGACAGAGATCAGAGAGTTTGTAGTCAATACGTGCTTGTACAGGGAGCCAATAAAGTGAATGAAGTAGAGGTGTGATCACGTTTTTTTTGCCTTTAAATTTAGCCTAGCAGCTGACTTTTGAAACTTGTGTATTTTTTCTAAGAAGAGTTTTGGCGAACCTGATAGAAGAGAGTTACAAAGGTCAAGAGGAGAGAGCGGTGGAGCACACACTAAGGTTGTTGTTGGTTTTTTCACTAATTGTGAGGTAATGGCGGATGGAGCTGATCTGAAGAATAGCGGTGTATGCAAATGTGTGAGATCTGATTTCTTGAGAGACATGTTGTTAGACAGAATTGAACCAAGATTCCGAGCGGAGAGTGTAAACTCTATATCGCAGTTACCTCCATGAAATGAAGTGGGGAGGACTGAGTTAGAGGATGATTTATGATCGTGAATATGTAGTGCTTCTATTTTTACATAGTTAATCTTCAACTTGCTGAATGTCAACCATTTCTTGACATCACCAATGCTCCCCCGTAAAGTCCGGAGAGAAAAATCGACAAGAGAGGGATGAGCATGCTTGTATAGCTGAGTGTCATCTTCGAATGACTGGCTCTCCACAACATGCCTCTCGAGCAAGAGGAGCAGTGGCCTGGTATATATTTTGAATAAAACCGGGCCCAAAACGGACACATGGGGCATTCCGTACACCAAGTCAGCCATGCCGGAGAGACCGCCATCGACAGCGAAAGACTGCGCTCTATCGAGAGGTAGGACCTTAACCAAGCCAAGACTATCCCGAAATTCCAAAGCAATTTTCATGAGCTTTGTAAATGATTTGATGGTAAACCGTTTAAAAGGCCACACTGTGGTCCAAGAGAATCAGGATGGAGACATCAGCGCTGTCCAATGCGAGCAAGAGGTTATTGGTGACTCTCAAGAGAGCTGGTTCAGTTCTATGGAAAGGTATATAGGCTTACTGATTAGGACTGAGAATAGAGTGGTCGCTTAAGTAAGGAAAAGTTGTTTTAGTACTAGGTTTTCAATGACTTTAGAATGATAAGCTAGATACAGGTCCATAGTTTTTTAAAATTATTTTAACCAAACCAGACTTCTTAATCACTGGTTTGATGTCAGCTGACTTGCAAATAGATGGAACAGTGCCAATAGGCACGCTTTCATTGACTATATGGGTTATCGTCAGGAGCAAATGATCTACCGACTCAAATAACAGGGGGTAGAGATCGGGTCCAAAGAACATGACGTAGGTTTAGACTTCAGAATAACACTCACACGGCACTGCTGAAAATGTGTCAAAAAAGTCGGATCTACACATATTCTTGAGAGCCTTGTGATTATCTAGTCATGCAGATTTTATAGTCCATTAGAATAGCATCTTTCATATGCCACATGGATAACATATTTCATATGCCACTAAGATGATACATTTCATATTCCACTAGGATGAAAAATTACATATGTCAATAGGATGCCATACTTCATATGTCACTAAGATGACATATTTCAAATGCCACTAGGATGACATGTTGCATATGTCACTAGGATGACATATTTTATATGCCAATAGGATGACATATTTCATATGCCTCTAGCATGACATATTTCAAATGCCACTAGGATTACATATTACATATGCCACTAGAGTGACATTTTTCATATGCCACTGGGATGACATAATACATACACTGCCATTTACAAACGAAAGTATTCACCAGTTTTACTCTTAAAAACATCAGCTGACTCTTAGAAGATTTTTGGCTACTGTTTTGCACACCCCGTTTTGTTATGAAAAGTATATATTTAACATATTGAAAATGTAACCAACAAAGTTTAACGTGCTGAAAATGTAACCAACAATGTTTAACATGTTGAAAATGTAACCAACAAGTTTAACATAGGGGGAAAAAATGACAATTTCTTTATTTGTCCTATTGCTTCATTTTACTCTTAATTTCTTCCATTTCCAATGTCTTTCACACATTTTACCAATGAATCATTGTTAAGAGCATAACATTGTCGAGTATATGAGCGGGTAAAAATACAATACTAATACATGTAGCAATTATTAAGAAGTACAAAACTACTGATTGACTGAAACATAGATTGAATGAGATGAAGAGAAATGAGAAACGTTTACCAAGAAATCATTACACATTGTAGTATCACAAAAAGGAAAGTTAGAAAAAAAAATATAGAAAAAAGTTTACAGCATTGTTAATGTATGTCGCCATTTTAAACTTGTGTCAAAAGAAGTGAGTGATCAAATATGTAAGTGACACATTAAATAAGTGACAAAGTAAGTGACAAAATATGTAAGGGACACAACAAGTGACAAAAAAAATAAGGTTACTAAATAAAAAGGTGACAAAATACTTAAGTGGCACAATGAATAAGTGACACAATCAGTAAGTGACACAATCAGTAAGTGACACAATGAGTAAGTGATACCAATAGTAATTTACAAACTTACTTAGCGCCTTTGAAAGACCGAAAAAGAAGGTGATACATTACAAAAGCGTGTTTACAAATTTCATAGCATTATCTAGCAAACTTTTATGTGTTTCTAATAATGTGTCTCACTATAGCCTCGTAAAATAACAGACTTGGAATGTGGGCCCTAAACTTGTGTCTCACTATAGCCTCGTAAACTAACAGACTTGGAATATGGGTTCTAAACTTGTGTCTCACTATAGCCTCGTAAACTAACAGACTTGGAATGTGGGCGCTAAACTTGTGTCTCACTATAGCCTCGTAAACTAACAGACTTGGAATATGGGTCCTAAACTTGTGTCTCACTATTCAAACGTGTAGTACGAGATGTGGAGTACGAGTATTTGATTTCATTCGTTATTTCCTTCTCGCGCGTGTTGCTGGCGTTCACTCTCCTACAGGACGGCTCAGCTGCAAAGAGAACCAATCAGAGCTTCAGGCACAGCAATAAATCAATTTATCTTAGTGTTACTTTCATCTATCTAACAATTCGTCCGTCTTGCTTTAAGTATTGGTATCGAAGAATCAATCCATAAATAAGATTATTTTTAAACATTATTGTATCTGTTGATCCATCTATAAAGGACATAGGGGATGGCGCACATATGACCCGTACGTAACTACGCAGAAGATGACACACATAAGACCCGTACGTAACTACGTAGAAGGCGGTGCACATAAGACTGGTATGTAACCACATAGACGATGGCGCACATAAGGCCGGTACGTAACAACATAGAGGTTGGCGCACATAAGACCGGTACGTAACCACATAGAGGTTGGCGCACATAAGACCGGTACGTAACCACATAGAGGATGGTGCACATAAAACCGGTACGTAACCACATAGAGGATGGCGCAAATAAGACCGGTACGTCACGATGCAGTTAATGCATTGACCAGCAGTTTACATTAGCCGCTCCAAGAGGTCTCTATTGCAACCTTATTTTCTCATTCATTCGACTTCCTTCTCTGAGCTATATGGGGATTTTCTGGCCTATAATGCGTTTGTAAATTACATTGTTTGGAAATTCGTTTCATTGATTAGCCACAATTTTATCATTTTACTTGGATTCCAGTTCGATTATTAATTTGGAATATCCATTTTACAGATTTTTTTTTTATGGCTTGTCCGGTAAACGTAGACAATAAATTTAATTACATATAGTTGTACATGTTTTAAACCATTACAGTTGAGCTAATATTCATACCTCTACTCCTTGTGGTCACCAGAAGTGACCCGCCAAGTAAACGCTGCAGCCTGACTGGACACACGACGCACCAAGACTGGATGGTTTTGAAGAGGGTCCTCCTGAAACGCCTACCGAAGAAGGCGTACAGCAGGAAATTGGTTCCGTTATTGGAATACAACAGCAGTAGGCCACAGCCGTGAGCTAAAGTGAGAAACATGACGTATAGTTTTAATAGGGCACAGACATGTATCAAATATATCCAATAGAACACAGACATGTAACAAATATATCCAACAGAATATAGACACGTACTAAATATATCAAATAGAACACAGACATTATAAATATATCCAATAGAACAAAAACATGTATCAAATATGTCCATTCGAACACAGGCATTATCAAGTATATCCAACATAAAACCGGAATTATCAAGTATATCCAATAGACAAATCAGATATGTATCACGTATTTTGATCAAATACCATGAAACAAAAATCATTTCATTCACATAAATATAGCAGATTTCATCATTGATTAAAAGTTGAGTTCTCGACAAGAACTCCTGTTTAAATATCTCGACATGTTCTTTTCAGATTTGATTGACGTGAAAGGTTTGAAAATTCCCGGCAAAAACTCCGGTTGGGCCAAAAACCTTGTCCTGGATTTGAACTTACTTAATCTAGCTTGTGCTTTGCCGATGGGGTGGTCCAAATCAAAGTACTTGTGGAGGTTGAGTAACATGACCACAAATGGGGTGAAGCAGACGATGAAGTGAAGACTGGACAACGTGACCATCAGCACCAACTGTTTCCTGACTGTCAGATGAGGTAGGTATCAAGGTGTAGCGAGCGGTTGGGGGGTCATTGGATTGTAAGCAAATGAACACTTGGATTACGTTGGTTGGAAGGGGGGGGGGTTTAATGGGTCAAATTCGTTTACAAAGGCACACAAGGATGTTGTACAGTGACAATAATGCAACACTATATCACAATAAACATTGATTATAAATTATAAATAAAAGATTTTTTTTGAAAATAAATTATTTAACATTGACATTTATTTAACTCGTTAGCCTCTAATCCATAGTCATAATTTCTTAACAATGCCACACTTAGCTCCACACACAGCTCCACCCTTATCCCTGCCCTCAGCTCCACCCCTAGTCACGAACATTTGTAACTAGCCTAAAGAAAATTGCTTTGGTGTTTGCCAAGAAAGGAAAGCCATACACAACTCTCTTACCCATTTAATACTGATGTAAGCTACTCATTTGTCCATTTAAGACTGCTGGAAGCTATTCACTAATCCATTTAAGACTGTCGCTAGCTACTCACTTATCCATTTAAGACTGCTTTAAGCTACTCACTTATCCATTCAGGACTGCTGTAAGCTACTCATTTATCCATTTAAGAGTGCTGTAAGCTACTCACTCATCTATTTAAAACAGCTGTAAGCTACTCATTTATCGATTTAAGATTGATTTAAGCTAATCACTTATCCATTTAAGACTGCTGTAAGCCACTCACGTCGTGTGGACGTAAGGTTACTCTTAAGTCCTGAATTAGGACGCATCTCGAAGTAGCACAGCCCCATGTTGAGGGTCATCAGGAGAAAGGCAGGGATGAAGACCTGGACTAGGATCTGGGGCATAATTAATTTGGACCTTGGGGAGATGTGACACTCGACCTTGACCCTGAAAAACAAGAACTTTGCAGATGCTGTTACGCACTGCTGTCTATTGTGAGAAAATAATCTCTTATTTTAAGTTGATGGCTCGCTCTTAACAAAGGACAATACCAGTTTACCATATGAGAAATACAATAGCAAAAATACGACACTCAAAACAGTACTAATTATAATTAAAAAGCTTTATTAAATAACTATGGATAATAAAATAAGAGAAATATAATTAATATCATAAATTTACAGAGTATGTTATGTCTTGTACCGGTACACAGTTTATACAACGTACAATGATAAATACAAATTAACACATATAAGTAAACACAAAATAACACACTCTTGTCTCGTGGAGTCAAAATCTTATTTCCTCCTCAATACTGCTCTCTTTGCTTTTGTAGTCAGTTCTAATGAAAATTCGAGGCGTGTTCCGGATTGTACTAGTAACTAAAAAATTCCTCAAATTATAATGATTTTCTAAAGCCTTTGACTCAACCAAAACAGGCGATTGCTTAATTTGTGGTAAACAAGATAAAAAGGAATAAGCCACGCCCAATACGAACGCAGTCTAATTTGGGGTCAGACAGAGTTCACGCCACTGGGAAAGTCATGTAAACACGTCTGATACATAACAATAGCCAAATGATTTTAAACATGTTGTCTTACAGGGAAACCTGGAAATGACGAACCATGATGAGCACAAACAATGATGCAAACTGTCCATGCGATTGCGCTAACAATGATGTGCTCATACCATGATATGCTCATACCATAATGTGCTCATACCATGATGTGCTCATACCATGATGTGCTCATACTATGATGTGCTCATACTATGATGTGCTCATACCATGATGTGCTCATACCATGATGTGCTCATACCATGATGTCCTCATACCATAATGTGCTCATACCATGATGTGCTCATACCATGATGTGCTCATACTATGATGTGCTCATACTATGATGTGCTCATACCATGATGTGCTCATACCATGATGTGCTCATACCATTATGTGCTCATACCATGATGTGCTCTAATCATGATGCACTACTTCTCAACCCCTTAAGGAATTTATTTTTAAACACTGGCTTATCCTCAAAATAGCAATTTTATTTCTTCTGTCCCTGCATTATTTCTAGGTGTGTCTGTAATTGTTACAGAACTTTCAAATAAAGTTAAATTTAGCCTTTTCTCCACATTGCTAAGTTCGATATTTTTAAAAAATAAGCACATACGATAAGATGTAACAATGACTACAGAAAAATGGATCCTCCTGTAATCATGAGCTTAGATGGGGAAATTTAAAAAATTGAAAATATCGTTTAAGATATCACTCAATAAAAAAGTTAATATATCGAAATGAACTCACTCTAAATAACTCGACATGATCTCTTCGGAGAAACGTAGTAACAACGAAAATTGGTGTGCACTAACCAAAACTACGAACTATGGTGTGCACTAACCAAAACAACGAACTATGGTGTGCGTTAAGCAAAACAACGAACTTTGGTGTGCACTAACCAAAACAACGAACTATGGTGTGCACTAACCAAAACAACGAACTGTGGTGTGCATTAACCAAAACAACGAATTTTGGTGTGCACTAACCAAAACAACGAACTATGGTGTGCACTAACCAAAACAACGAACTTTGTTGTGCACTAACAAAAACAACGAACTTTGTTGTGCACTAAGTAGGACACCGAACCATGACGTGCGCTAACCATAAACAACGAACTGTGGTGTGCACTAAGTAGGACACCGAACTATGGCGTGCGCTAACCAAAACGACCCCACAATTCAGTTCGTTGCTCTCATTTCCTGCTTACCCATGTTTGTTCTCGTAACTGATGATTGAGATTGACGCTGGTATCTCAGCGGCCAACACTAGAGTCATGACGCAGAACAGGAGGATGAGTGGCGAGTCATAGACACAGTGAAACTTGTGCGTTCTAGTGTAAATAAGAAGATAAAAATGTTCTCATCTAAACTTATCATATCTGATCGTGTCTTATGTGATCTTGTATGTAATGTTATCATAGATAACTCAATGAAACTCGAGCTTTATACCAAACTTCTACTTAGCTGGTTGAAACTTTTCCAACTAACTTGAAATATGACATGCAACGACTTGCATTTAAGAGCTTTCTGTTAGTAGTCAATGTCCACGTATTGGGAGAAACAACATTTGCACGGTATGTCCCCTGACCAGTCCTATGATGGCTATGCTACAAGGAAATGCCATCACGCCATGGTCCAGGGACCCCATGGCTAAACGCTTTTAGTCCTCAGTCCACTGAGTACTGACCAGAGCAAATTTCTGCTCCTGTCCACTGCTTATGCACTTTCCATCTTTACTTCCCTTTTCATGTGCCTGGCAGGTGTCTAACAGGTGTCCGGCAGGTTTCTGTCAGGTGTGTGTCAGGTTTCTGTCAGGCGTCTGACAGTTGTCTGTCAGGTGTCCGTTAGGTGTCTGTCAGGTTTCTGTCAGGTGTCTGCCAGGTGTCTGGCAGGTGTTTGTCAGGTGCCTGGCAAGTGTTTGTCAGGTTCCTGACAGGTATCTGGAAAGTGTCTGTCAGGTGTCTGTCAGGTGTCTGGCAGGCGTCTGGCAGGTGTCTGGCATGTGTCTGTCAGGTGTCTGGCAGTCGTCTGACAGGTGTCTGGCAGGTGTCTGAAAAGTGTCTGTCAGGTATCTGGAAAGTGTCAGTCAGGTGTCTGGCAGGTGTCTGTCAAGTGTGTGTCAGGCTTCTGTCAGGTGTCTGACAGTTGTCTGTCAGGTGTCTGTCAAATGTCGAGGCAGTATCAAATCGTATTTGAAGTAGTTCGTATACAAATTATGTTTACCTGTCTATGACGAACAAAAGTCGAACCGAAGTTAAGACCACAAGATGCCAGTTGGAGATGGCAAGGAGAGCCATTGACATCACCCTGTAGAACCTGTCATCATCACATCAGGAAGAAGAGATTACATACTAATGACAGACTGTAGAACCTGTCATGTTAACATAAGGAAGAAGAGATTTCATACTAATGACAGCCTGAAGAACCTGTCATGTTCACATAAGTAAAAAGAGATTACATACTAATGACAGACTGTAAAACCTGTCATGTAACATAAGTAAGAAGAGATTACACACTTATGACAGCCTGTATTAATAACTGGGAAAAGTTTAAGTTCTTTAGACATCATGCTTCACTGGAAACTTACTGAAAAGTTCACAGTGTCTGTCTATGTCTCATATCCTCCATCACTGTATGTCTCATACCCTATGTCATTGTGTTTCTCATACCCTCTGTCATTGTATGTCTCATACCCTCTGTCATTGTATGTCTCATACCCTCTGTTATTGTATTTCTATACCCTCTGTCATTGTATGGATCTTGACCAAATTTCACATCCATACATTTCATTATCCATATTCAAATACCGTAGGGTAACTAAACCATGATACTTATCCCTCTGGGGCCGGGGTCCCCGTCTTATTTTTTCTAATATAATGTATATAAATATAAATAGTCTCAGTACGCCTACATGAGTTGATGGATCTTGACCAATCTTAGTAAACATACTCTTGATTATCCATATTCAAATATCAAAGGGTACTGGACTGATATTATCCATACCTGTGGGGCTGGGGGTCCAAAATGTCTCATACCCTCTGTCATTGTATGTCTCATACCCTCTTTTTCCTAACCCAAACCATCAGGTTAAGTGATTTCACCATAAACACCATTGACTGTCGAGTACTCACCCACAAAACAACGTACTCTCAAAGTAGACATCCCTCTCATAAAAGACGGCCACGAGGAAGCGCGGCATGACCCACACCAGCAACAACAGATTACAGAAACACAAGCTGATGATGTAGGTGGAGAACACGCCGTCACGCATGGCAGGCTTCTGCATGACAACTATCGTCATGATGTTACCTGTCAAATACATGACACCAATGGTCATGATGTTACATGTGAAATACATGACACCAATCGTCATTATGCTTGGTATTAAGAACAATAAGGCCACTAAACCTTGCCTTGTATTAAGAACAATAAGGCCACTAAACCTTGCCTGGTATTAAGAAGACTAAGACTACTAAACCTTGCCTGGTATTAAGAACAATAAGGCCATTAAACCTTGCCTGGTATTAAGAAGACTAAGACTACCAAACCTTGCCTTGTATTAAGAAGACTAAGACTACTAAACCTTTCCTGGTATTAAGAGCAATAAGGCTACTAAACCTTGCCTGGTATTAAGAAGACAAAGACTAACAAACCTTGCCTTGTATTAAGAAGACTAAGACTACTAAACCTTGCCTGGTATTAAGAACAATAAGGCCACTAAACCTTGCCTGGTATGAAGAACAATAAGGCCACTAAACCTTGCCTTGTATTAAGAAGACTAAGGCCACTAAACCTTGCCTTGTATTAAGAAGACTAAGGCTACTAAACCTTGCCTTGTATTAAGAAGACTAAGGCCACCAAATGTTTTCTGTTATTAAGAACAATAAGGCCACTAAACCTTGCCTTGTATTAAGAAGACTAAGGCTACCAAACCTTGCCTGGTATTAAGAAGACTAAGGCCACTAAACCTTGCCTTGTAATAAGAAGACTAAGGCCACTAAACCTTGCCTTGTATTAAGAAGACTAAGGCCACCAAACCTTTCCTGTTATTAAGAAGACTAAGGCCACTAAACCTTGCCTGGTATTAAGAAGACTACAGCTACCAAACCTTGCCTTGTATTAAGAAGACTAAGGCTACCAAACCTTGCCTTGTATTAAGAAGACTAAGGCTACCAAACCTTGCCTGGTATTAAGAATAAAAAGGCTACCAAACCTTGCCTTGTATTAAGAAGACTAAGGCCACCAAACCTTGCCTTGTATTAAGAAGACTAAGGCTACCAAACCTTGCCTTGTATTGAGAAGACTAAGGCTACCAAACCTTGCCTTGTATTAAGAAGACTAAGGCTACCAAACCTTGCCTGGTATTAAGAAGACTAAGGCTACCAAACCTTGCCTTGTATTAAGAAGACTAAGGCTACCAAACTTTGCCTTGTATTAAGAAGACTAAGGCTACCAAACCTTGCCTTGTATTAAGAAGACTAAGACTACTAAACCTTTCCTGGTATTAAGAGCAATAAGGCTACTAAACCTTGCCTGGTATTAAGAAGACAAAGACTAACAAACCTTGCCTTGTATTAAGAAGACTAAGACTACTAAACCTTGCCTGGTATTAAGAACAATAAGGCCACTAAACCTTGCCTGGTATGAAGAACAATAAGGCCACTAAACCTTGCCTTGTATTAAGAAGACTAAGGCCACTAAACCTTGCCTTGTATTAAGAAGACTAAGGCTACTAAACCTTGCCTTGTATTAAGAAGACTAAGGCCACCAAATGTTTTCTGTTATTAAGAACAATAAGGCCACTAAACCTTGCCTTGTATTAAGAAGACTAAGGCTACCAAACCTTGCCTGGTATTAAGAAGACTAAGGCCACTAAACCTTGCCTTGTAATAAGAAGACTAAGGCTACCAAACCTTGCCTTGTATTAAGAACAATAAGGCTACTAAACCTTGCCTGGTATTAAGAACAATAAGGCCACTAAACCTTGCCTGGTATTAAGAACAATAAGGCCACTAAACCTTGCCTTGTATTAAGAACAATAAGGCCACTAAACCTTGCCTGGTATTAAGAACAATAAGGCCACTAAACCTTGCCTGGTATTAAGAAGACTAGGCCACTAAACCTTGCCTGGTATTAAGAACAATAAGGCCACTAAGGCTTGCCTGGTATTAAGAACAATAAGGCCACTAAACCTTGCCTGGTATTAAGAACAATAAGGCCACTAAACCTTGCCTGGTATTAAGAAGACTAAGGCTACCAAACCTTTCCTTGTATTAAGAAGACTAAGGCCACCAAACCTTGCCTTGTATTAAGAAGACTAAGGCTACCAAACCTTGCCTTGTATTAAGAAGACTAAGGCCACCAAACCTTGCCTTGTGTTAAGAAGACTAAGGCCACTAAACCTTGCCTGTTATTAAAAAGACTAAGGCTACAAAACTTTGCCTGGTATTAAGAACAATAAGGCCACCAAACCTTTCCTGTTATTAAGAACAATAAGGCCACTAAACCTTGCCTGGTATTAAAAAGACTAAGGCTACCAAACTTTGCCTGGTATTAAGAACAATAAGGCCACCAAACCTTTCCTGTTATTAAGAACAATAAGGCCACTAAACATTGCCTGTTATTAAGAACAATAAGGTTACTAAACCTTGCCTTGTGTTAAGAAGACTAAGGCTACCAAACCTTGCCTTGTATTAAGAAGACTAAGGCCACTAAACCTTGCCTGGTATTAAGAAGACTAAGGCCACTAAACCTTGCCTGGTATTAAGAAGACTAAGGCCACTAAACCTTGCCTGGTATTAAGAAGACTAAGGCTACCAAACCTTGCCTTGTATTAAGAAGACTAAGGCCACTAAACCTTGCCTGGTATTAAGAAGACTAAGGCCACTAAACCTTGCCTGGTATTAAGAAGACTAAGGCCACTAAACCTTGCCTGTTATTAAGAACAATAAGGTTACTAAACCTTGCCTGGTATTAAGAAGACTAAGGCCACTAAACCTTGCCTTGTATTAAGAAGACTAAGGCCACTAAAACTTGCCTGGTATTAAGAAGACTAAGGCCACTAAACCTTGCCTGGTATTAAGAAGACTAAGGCCACTAAACCTTGCCTGGTATTAAGAAGACTAAGGCTACCAAACCTTGCCTGGTATTAAGAACAATAAGGCAACTAAAGCTTGCCTGGTATTAAGAACAATAAGGCCACTAAACCTTGCCTGGTATTAAGAACAATAAGGGCACTACACCTTGCCTGGTATTCCCATGGCCAGCAGGAAAGATGCAGATGTACAGTAGACGATGTCTCTTACGATACAGATGACCCTCAGCTCTTCCTGCTCGGCATAGGTCAAGGTCATGTTGAAATTCCGTTGGTCCAGAGCGATGTCAATAAATGGCTCCATTTATACTTGGAGTGTAATCTGATTTATGGCCCTAAGTACAAGCTAGAACTATAATGTGCAATGTGCCCTCTGTCCGTGAGTACAAGCTAGAAATAGATTGTACGTATATATTAAAAATAAATTATGACAAATTAAGTGCAAATAATGGTTATGTGTTGTTTTCTATTTTATACTTAATTCATGAATAATCTTAACACGAGAACAAATTGCTAGCAGCCCTATTTAGAGCAGTTTACCCTAAAACTAAAAAAATAATAATAGAAATTTGTTTCAGTAGGCTACAATAATAAATAATAATTGTTACTATCTTGTGTTAAATATTATTTAATTTTTACATTTTTCATTAGATTCTTGCCTATTTTCTGGCTAATTATAAAAAAAATAATTAAATCTCATTCAATATGAAAACACGTCATTGTAAATTGTCAGTTATCGAAAAAGAACAATACGGACCTCTAGTCATACCGTTTTCTTTATTCTTTTCACCCACGTCACATGAGAGTTCATCAGATTTAGATATTGGAGATCACTTGGCCATATTTGATAGAGGCCGTCAATGTTATGATATAAATCTCACTAGTCACACTCATGTTGATCAAATAGGGACAATTTCATACTTTCCTTAAACTGAGTAAGGTTTCAGTTATGAGCATTTCTCAATAAAATTTAATTTTTAAAAAATGTACAATCTGAAGCTGTAGATGCACCATTTTTTTTAAAATCAAGTACACAAAAATCGAAACGCAACTTCCGGCTTTATTTTAAAAACAGAGAATTTCCTATTCTGAACTCTCCATGTTAGAAATAGAGGCCACTTGAAGAATATTTGTTAGAAATGAAGAAAGACAGTACAGAAAGATGAAGAAAGATAGAGGGGGAGAGAGAGAGAGATCGAAATCAAGTGAGCGTGAAAGACCGGTAATCTATTAATCATTAGCCTCTAAAATCTCAAAGTGGACTTTGATACCGTTGACCATCAAACACTTTTCAAAACTCTTTAAAAATTAATTGGAATTGGTTAAGTTTTGGATTGGCTCAGGTCGTACCTCTCCGATAAAACGCAGGCGGTCGTTGTAGATTGCTTTCTCTCTGGCCGTGCTGATTTGGTGTACGGAGTGCCACTGAGGTCCGCTTTGGCCCGGTGCTATTCAGAATGTATAACAGACCACTGCTTCTCTGGCTCGGGAGGCATGCTGTTCAGAGCCAGTCATTCACTGGAGACACATATCCATACAAGCAAACTCATTACTCCTTTGTTGATTCCGCTATCCTCACCTAGACGAAAGCATTGGTGATGTAGAGTCATGCATGACTCTCAGCACGTTGAAGTTTAACGATGACAAAACGGAAGCAATCCTCATTCACAAACATTAATCACACTCTTAACTCAGCTCTCTCCCCCTTGTTTGTAAGAAGCTCCGAAACAGAGTTAACATTCTCTGCTGGGAATCTTTCTGACAACATGTCATTCAAAAATCATATTTCTCACATCTGTCACTCTGCTTACACCACTCTCCGTCAGATCAGCTGCATCCTCCACTACCTCACAGTCAGCGCAACAAAAACACTGCTCTGTGCTCTTGTTCTCTCTTTTCTTCACTATTTTAACTCTCTCCTGATAGGTTAACCAAAACATTTTATAGAAAACTGCAGAAAGTTCAAAACTCAGTTGCTACGTTAATTCTTAAAACAAAGAAACGTGATTATGTCGCTCCACTACTTCACCCCCTCACTTGCCTTCCTTTAAGCAGAGGCCTCAATCTCGCGGCCCCCCCCCCCAAAAAAAAAAAAAAAAATTTTATTGGACCCCATACCTAAAAGCAAATAATTCTTAAAACAAAGAAACGTGATTATGTCGCCCCACTACCTCCCCCCCCCCCTTGCCTTCCTTTAAGCAAAGGCCTCAATCTCGCGGCCCCCCCCCCCCAAAAAAAAAAAGAAGATTTTATTGGACCCGATATCTAAAAGCAAAGTTAAGTGTTAATTTGGCCTGCACGTTTTTACCATTGTCAGACTATAAGGCGACCTTCCTCGACGGTTTTAGTCTAATCTCACCGACTAGTCTAAGTCTTATTTCTATTATGTTTGTACAGCTTCCGACGTTAACTATAATGGTAATAACTATTTTAAAATATGACAGTTTTTATTTTATAGCATTTTATGAGACAAAGAGTTTTTCAGACTTCAAAGCACACAGTTACACATTTTAACTTAATTTTTCTTGACACTTTCTCTTTCAATGTGGAACATGCCCCCACCTGACCGACAAAATGAGCTGATTGAACTTCAGTGCTATTCTGAACTAAAAGCTACGCTCAGGGAGGTGAATGGAAGAAACGGACATGATTTGACAATTTATAAGAAAATTGCCCTACCCCTTCCATGAGATTCCCAGGTTGTTCAAGCGGATCAAGCCAAGGATCAGGGCCAAACTTACTGATTGGCATCTTTAATGAGGATCTCGGTTGCTTCATGCCTAAAGCCAAATAATGTTCTGCTATGTAGGAAGGAGCCCTGCTAAGTCTCCGGCAACAACGAGAAGGAGGAAGTAAGTGAAGCCTATTAGTTCTTGAAAACCCTTCAAGTTTTTATATGTTATTTATATAGGTTGAGCACATTGTAAAATTTTAACTGTATTGAATTTGTAATCGCTTTCTCGTGGAATACTTGATGCGTCCAAGTCTCATTCTGACTTTACCTCCTGCTGCCCCCGAATAATTTGAGTTTGAGACCCTGCTTTACAGACACGGATTGATTACTCGATGTCGGTCCTACGTCACAACGTTTCTCTGGTTCCTGCCCACCCAGTGTTATTGAACTTCTATCTGTCTCTTCACCCCTTCGAAACCCTCTTTCCTCCGCAGACACGCGTATTCTTTCTGTTCCCAGGACAGGCACTCAAAGATACGTTGAACAATCTTTCTCTTTATGTTCCCCGAAGCAATGGAATTCTCTCCAATTACATATTCGCCATATGCCGACCATCCCAGCCTTCAAACCTGCCAACAAGACCCATCTCTTCAAACCAAGTCATTCACAAACCCCAGCAACTGGTAAACAACGCTCGGTGTTGCTGGGTGCTGTCCATGGATAGACAGGGGTAGATAGTACTTGGGTGTGTGCTGTCCATGGATAGACAGGGGTAGATAGTACTTGGGTGTGTGCTGTCCATGGATAGACAGGGGTAGATAGTACTTGGGTGCGTGCTGTCCATGGATAAACAGGGGTAGATAGTGCTTGGGTGTGTGCTGTCCATGTTTAGACAGGGGTAGATAGTACTTGGTTGTGTGCTGTCCATGGATAGACAGGGGTAGATAGTACTTGGGTGCGTGCTGTCCATGGATAGACAGAGGTAGATAGTACTTGGGTGTGTGCTGTCCATAGATAGACAGGGGTAGATAGTACTTGGGTGCGTGCTGTCCATGGATAGACAGGGGTAGATATTACTTGGGTGTGTGCTGTCCATGGATAGACAGGGGTAGATATTAATGGGTGCGTGCTGTCCATGGATAGACAGGGGTAGATAGTACTTGGGTGTGTGCTGTCCAGGGATAGACAGGAGTAGATAGTACTTGAGTGTGTGCTCTCCATGGATAGACTGGGGTAGAGAGTACTTGGGTGTGTGCTGTCCATGGATAGACAGGGGTAGATAGTACTTGGGTGCGTGCTGTCCATGGATAGACAGTGGTAGATAGTACTTGGGTGTGTGCTGTCCATGGATAGACAGGGGTAGATAGTGCTTGGGTGTGTGCTGTCCATGGATAGACATGGGTAGATAGTACTTGGGTGTGTGCTGTCCATGGATAGACAGGGGTAGATAGTACTTGGGTGTGTGCTGTCCATGGATAGACAGGGGTAGATAGTACTTGGGTGTGTGCTGTCCATGGATAGACAGGGGTAGATAGTACTTGGGTGTGTGCTGTCCATGGATAGACAGGGGTAGATAGTATATGGGTGTGTGCTGTCCATTGATAGACAGGTGTAGATATTACTTGGGTGTGTGCTCTCCATGGATAGACAGGGGTAGATAGTACTTGGGTGTATGCTGTCCATGGATAGACATGGGTAGATAGTACTTGGGTGTGATTTCCATGGATAGACATGGGTAGATAGTACTTGGGGGTGTGCTGTCCATGGATAAACAGGGGTAGATAGTACTTGTGTGTGTGCTGTCCATGGAGAGACAGGGGTAGATAGTACTTGGTGTCGGCTGTCCATGGATATACATGGGTAGATAGTACTTGGGTGTGTGCTGTCCATGGATAGACAGGGGTAGATTGTACTTGGGTGTGTGCTGTCCATGGATAGACAGGTGTAGATAGTACTTGGGTGTTCTGTCCATGAATAGACAGGGGTAGATAGTACTTGGATGTGTGCTGTCCATGGATAGACATGGGTAGATAGTACTTGGGTGTGTGCTCTCCATGGATAGACAGTGGTAGATAGTACTTGGGTGTGTGCTGTCCATTGATAGACATGGGTAGATAGTACATGGGTGTGTGCTGTCCATGGATAGACAGGGGTAGATAGTACTTGGGTGTGTGCTGTCCATGGATAGACATGGGTAGATAGTGCTTGGGTGTGTGCTGTCTATGGATAGACAAGGGTAGATAGTACTTGGGTGTGTGCTGTCCATGGATAGACATGGGTAGATAGTACTTGGGTGTGTGCTGTCCATGGATAGACAGGGGTAGATAGTACTTGGGTGCGTGCTGTCCATGGATAGACAGAGGTAGATAGTACTTGGGTGTTTGCTGTCCATGGATAGACATGGGTAGATTGTACTTGGGTGGGTGAGGTTAAGCTTTTTACCAATTGTTATTTTTAATGTCTATTTCTTTGCAATTGCTAATTGTATGTGAAAAGTTATTGAAAATAGGAATGTGCAAAAAGATAAGGTACAATGATGAATATGAATTCACACATATAATGGAACCAGCTCCCCTTCCATATCCGTCATTGTGAAACCTCGTCCACTTTTAAAAAGTCCCTTAAAACCCATCTGTTTAGGTCCGCCTATGACCTGTGATGCACCCTCCTTGCCCTGCCTCATTTTCTGTCTCGGGTTAATCCTGTAATTTAGGCCAAAACGTGCCAAAGTGTCCTCGTTTTATAGCCATTTTAATTGTTTCTATAGTATAGTAGTTACTATCCTAATGTCTCATTTTTTATTGTAGTTAGTTTACATGTTTTTAATAATTATAAAGCGCTTAGAGCTTTAAGTTAAGCGCTATATAAAAATGCCTAAATAAATAAATAAATAAATAAACACAGAATAACCCAATCTTGTTTCGTGAAGTAAAACTATCTCGTGATCTCCCCCTCTCTCTATATATAGTCGGCTCCACCGACGCATCTGGAAACGCCTTACATTGTTTGTTTTTTCATTTCTAGTTTTTTCCAGATTTTTCTACAAGAATCTGATCAATACAGACTATTCATTTTGTGTTGTTAGAAAACAAGGCCAAGATCAAAGGGAAGACTTTTCTTGGTAATCCACACCCTAATGGTAGTGCAGCGTCTGCTAGAGTACATGACGTAAACACGTCGTCTACATAACAAGACGGAATGTTGTTTTTTTTTTCTTTCCAAACATTGATGCGATATTATTTTATGTGAACAAACTAACGGCTATTATACAGGGGGGCTAATCCTAATATATTTTACAAAATAAGTATTTTTATTTCATTTAAAAAAACAACAAAAAAACAACACAATAAATTTAGTTGAAATAATATTTCTGACTCAACAAAGCAAGGCTGAACATGACCTGTGGAGAGCGGATAGTGTATTGTGATACAATTTATAGACTTACAAACACCATAACAAATATAATAAAGCAAGCAAAAAAAAAACACCAAAACACAAAGCACTCCAAAGAAATTCATAGAAAAAGAACATAAAAAAGTACAAAAAAATAAATTTTAAAAGTTTTTATTTTCCCAGGTTTATTGGAAAATTAATATACACAACATTATATCGTATTCTGACACCCAAATTCTTATAAATTTCACATCAACTCAAGTCTATATTAACAAACATAATTTATTCTTTTTTTTTTTAAAAATACATACTTTTAAAAAATATTAATAAATGTACTTCAATGTTTTTCGTTGGGATATATTGTAATGTAAGCCTACATTCTAAAACTGGGCTAAACACTTTGGAAGGTACGCTCTAAGAATATGCTGAACGTTTGTGTAAAATGCGTTTTAATACTGGGCTGAACGTTTGTGTAACGTACGTTCTAAGATTGGGCTCGATGGCTTGGAATGTATGCTCTAAGATTGGGCTGAACAGTTTGGAATGTACGCTCTAAGATTGGGCTGAACAGTTTGGAATGTATGCTCTCAGATTGGGCTGAAAAGTTTGGAATGTATGCTCTAAGATTGGACTGAAAAGTTTGGAATGTACGCTCTAAGATTGGGCTGGGCGGTTGTGGAAAAGGATCAACATAACGAAAATGAATCTTTGAAAGAATTCAATGACACTCGCTGAAGATAACACACGATCAAATTCAATCAAGAAAAAATCTGAATGTCTCCGATCTCCATGTTCCATATTCCTGAGGGACAGAGATTTGACTCACACTAAATTTCTAACTGTCACAAGATCTAACATTGACCTCGTTTCTTGAAAGTCTATAATTCCATCCCAAACTAACATTTATATCAACAACAATACCGGTATGTCTTTATATTGAAAGTACTTGCATTGTATATATATATATATATATTTATAGAAAAACAGGACTGGTGTTCTCTGGCATTGCTTCAAGTATAAGAATATTCTTATACAACACTACCATTCTCTAGCTTAGTCTCCCAGTCGCAGCCCACGTCTTTAGAGCTTAGGTTGATTTCCTTCATCGAACATTATGTTGACCACAACAGTGCTCTAGCTATGTTCCACATGTTCGCGTATCTACCGTACTCAAGGAACCTCGAATCTCAGCTTGAAACACATATTGTTTTACACTTTCTAGAACTGACCATTAGAGAAAGCTACCGTGGACATCGTCTGATGTATTCTAAACCTGTGTTTCAACCTGTGACACCGTGGAGTCTTCGTCCGACGTGCGAGTGTGTGTTAGCTTGAAAAGGTGTGGGATGATGCCGTCCATAGATATGAGGTCGTACGAGCGCTGGCTGACAGGGTTCTTGGACTTGGACGTCTTGAGCTGGGGTTCCCGAGGTGAAGCACTCAGTCTCTGTCTTGGGGATAAGGAGACTGGCGGGGAGAAGACGTAATGAGACAAACATGGGTTGGTGGTACGCGTGGGCAATCATGGGTTGGTGGTACAAATAGGCAATCCTGGGTTTTTGGTACAAATAGGCAATCATGGGTTGGTTGTACTAATAGTCATATCATGGGTTGGTGGTACAAATAGGCAAACATGGATTAGTGGTACCAACATAAATTGGAGGTACAAAGAGGCAATCATGAATAGATACCACGATGGGTTTAAATAAATTGAAATCCAATCGCAGGAGAGTTTTCGATTGACATAAAGAACTGCAATTTAATCATGTGGTAATGTTGATAAATCTTCCTATAGAATCAATGCCCAGTTCTATTTGTATCACTGACACATGGTCAAAGCCATATACTTATCTCGTCCGTTAGTAGTAGTCAGTTTTCTTACTCTGACTGATACCTTTTTGTAGCTATACCCCTTACCTCGTCCTTAGGTATCAGTGGTCAGTTATGTTTGAGCAACTGAGAATTGATTGTAGCTATATCCTTACCTCGTCCTTAGGTATCAGTGGTCAGTTCTGTTTGAGTGACTGAGATCTGTTTGTAGCTATATCCTTACCTCGTCCTTAGGTATCAGTGGTCAGTTCTGTTTGAGTGACTGAGACCAGTTTGTAGCTATATCCTTACCTCGTCCTTAGGTATCAGTGGTCAGTTCTGTTTTATCGACTGAGATCTGTTTTTTAGCCATATCATTACCTCCTCCACAAGCACCAGTGGTCAGTTCTGTTTGAGTGACTGAGACAACTTTGTAGCCATATCCTTACCTCATCCTTTGGTATCAGTGGTCAGTTCTGTTTGAGCAACTGAGACCTGTTTGTAGCTATATCCTTACATCGTCCTCTGGTAGTATCAATGGTCAGTTCTGTTTGAGTGACTGAAATCTGATATAGCTATACCCTTACCTCGTCTTTTGGTATCAGTGGTCAGTTCTGCTTGAGTGACTGAGACCTGTTTGTAGCTATACCCTTACCTCGTCTTTTGGTATCAGTGGTCAGTTCTGTTTGAGCGACTGAGACCTGTTTGTAGCTATATCCTTACATCGTCCTCTGGTAGTATCAATGGTCAGTTCTGTTTGAGTGACTGAGATCTGATATAGCTATACCCTTACCTCGTCCTTTGGTATCAGTGGTCAGTTCTGTTTGAGTGACTGAGACCTGTTTGTAGCTATATCCTTACATCGTCCTCTGGTAGTATCAATGGTCAGTTCTGTTTGAGTGACTGAGATCTGATATAGCTATACCCTTACCTCGTCCTTTGGTATCAGTGGTCAGTTCTGTTTGAGTGACGGAAACCTGTATCGTCATCTTCCCAAAACACAACCAGTTGTTGAGAAGTTTCCTCAGCGTCTTCCTGAATCTCTTCCCACAGAAGGCGTAGAGGAGGAAGTTTGTTCCGTTGTTGGAGAAAACTATTAATAGCACTATTCCGTAACCTGTGACGTCACATCATACTATTAAGAGCACTATTTCGTAACCTGTGACGTCACATAATACTATTAATAGAACAATTTCGTAACCTGTGACGTCACATGTTACACACAAAATTACTTCAGTTGTGTACACCTATGTAGTGTTCATTTAATGATACAATAAAACCATTTAGAAATATCCTCCGAC
The DNA here is from genome assembly GCA_964033795.1 of Lymnaea stagnalis. Lineage (NCBI taxonomy): Eukaryota > Metazoa > Mollusca > Gastropoda > Lymnaeidae > Lymnaea > Lymnaea stagnalis. Next base: position 256,977 of record CAXITT010000142.1, read on the forward strand.
CCAATTTAATAACTTTCAAAACATTTCTGTGCTCCCCCTTCCCTCATTTCTTGTTTAGTTTGTAGCCTCACACCCCCTGACTATGCTCCCCCCCCTCATTTCTTGTTTAGTTTGTAGCCTCAC